>PQWD01001290.1:135381-223641 GCA_019425675.1 Leucinodes orbonalis
AGAGTGTTGCCCTCCTAATGATGTTTCGCATTAGTTGAAGCCGATAAAGTGATTTGTAATGAACTGTACCTACTGTAAATTAATATTTATTAGAAAACTCTCAACAACGAGAGTCTACGGGTATGGGCTAGCCCATCAGCAGACTAAAGTGATGAAGTGATGATGTAGTCATTGATATTTCGCACTGTTAAACATTTCGAATTTTACTACTATACACCTAGTAGGGAGACCTACTCCCTCATTTTTCCAGATATCTTCAACAAACCTACTTTTCTAAGTCTTCGGTCCATCGGGGCGGAGGGCGTTCTACGATTCGCTTACCATGACGCGGTCTCAACAGAAGTCACCTGCCCCAACGGCCTTCGGTCCTCCGATATACGTGACCGAACCGGACTGGTATTCTGCCATTTTGACTTGCTGATGACAAGTATGCTAGCCAATTGATCAAATGTTAATGCTATTATTAAACGTTGATGTTATTTGTCTTAAACAATTTTTAAACTAGATCATTTTACAATATAAGTTCGTATTCCTTTGTATAAAAAAACACTCAAAAGTTACTGTCACCGAAAACGTCATGAAACAATTTATATTAGCATTTTCATTAAACATTCGACAAAATTTTCTTTGCTGCAGTTAAAAGAAATGCGAAACGATACCCAGGGGTGTCTTAAGCCCTGTAGTGAAATTTTCGCGAGATTTATTTGAATAAATTATTTTTACTCCTGCAATGAAGGGTTGTTAAGAGAATTTATGGTTTTATGCTGCGTTGCTGGAATGCTTGATCGTCCTGAGTTGTTTTTTTTACCCTATTTATTTAAAATTTAAAACCAACCTTTACGTAAGAGGCATATTTAAAAATATAGATATTTAAATCGTTTTAGGAAACTCATTAGACTCATTACACAGTCATGAATTTTAAATAAACGTTGCGGCTTTTATAAATAACATACTAAGCTTATAAGAAAGCCGCAAAACATGACATCATCGCAAATTCTACAAAGAAACCAACAATGGGCGAAAGAGACTTTTTAACAGGAAATAGTTTATATTCTTAAAACAATTGCAATAAACAGTTGATGTTCAGATAAACTCAGTTACTGCAAAACCACTTTACTAACTGTACCATAAGGTTCAAAATTGTTTACGTGTCGTATGTCGATTAGTGGCTTGGTGAGCACGAATTAAATCTGTAAAACAAAAGACACTCGTTCGAATTTCAATATACAGTAGTGGACACTTTAAGTCCATTTGACACGGAGGACAGCGATTGGTGATATCGAATTTGGAATTCCACGCGCGAGCGGCGCTGATAGATCGGTGATGGCCGCGTCCCTGGTCTGTTTGACCAGAAAAATCGGTTGTAGTGAACCTTTTAGTCTGGCATTAGGGAATTGCTTTGTGAAAAATGGATCGCTCGTTTTGTTGTATGAAAGAGATAGACTTATATGAATAACTTAAGATTTAATATAATAGTAGAGTTCTTAATCTTTTGACGATTCTTTGTCACCTGGGGAATGGCGAATGATGTTGATCTTACAGTGAATATTATACATTATTAATAATTAAAAAATATATATTAAGACGGCTATTTACCCCAAATTAAAATAAAAAGGGGGCAGTAAAATTTGGTGACATTAATAACTAAAAGAAAATTAAAAGTTTCACAAAGAGACAAAGAAAGAAAAGCATTAATTAGGAACAAATTAGAAAAAGCAAAAGCATTGCTATGTTACGGCAAAAGAGTTTTTTTAAAGCATAATATAGAACTTTCTTTTTAGCTTAGACCATTTTATACCTTGCCTATTTTTCTTTGCTACTTACTATTGTACTTTTAAAATGATTTACAATAAACTTTTGTCACAAAAGTCACGACTTTTTTCTTTAAAAATACAAAAAGCCAATCCAAAGTCAGTCAATTCACTTTCGGTATCGCATACATCGGTGCCGGTCGTGCGTGCCCCCGCGAGATGGAGAGGGTTGGCTCGAACGTCACTCGCACAACTCATAGACCCTATATGATTATTTCTAACATTTGAACATGGCGAGCTTTATACTGACAATTGTATATCTCCACGAAACAAAAAAATAATAATTTGATACCACCGCAGAGCCAGATATCGTCCCGAGAAAAAGAAGTTTTTTTGCACTTCTGTGTTTTGGAATTAGGGAATTGCAGCTAGTGTAATTACCGGGTAAAAGAGACCTTACTAACACTTGTTGTCTTGGGTGTCGGACGCAGTGCGATTTTGATCGAGAATAATAACTGTCTATCAATTGTTGGTCTCCATCAAAGCCGCTCATGGTCAGGCGTGTCTCTTGCCATCAGATGAGCGTTTTGAGCGTTCTGTGCACTTGCTAACTTAAAAAAATATGCCTGGGCGATGGGAAACAACCCGATCTCTTCATAGCTTTGCTGGAAGGCACTTTCTATTTTGAATCAGCCTTAACGTCCCATCGCAAGACACCTGCCTTATAAACATAATATAAACACACACAAACACATTTCCTATTCAAGATTTTCTATAAACGTTTGGTTGAATATGATTATGTGTGCGTTTCATCCAAACCGTGTTTGGCTACGGCAACTCCTTAATGCAAATTAATATAATTAATTTTATAGAAGTTGGCAATAAAACGTAACTGTCTTGGACTAACACAGCTTAATTTAACCCATTATACTAAAATTCAAATGTTTGACAAAAAAAACTATAATTACTTAAATAAAGATTTACATTCATACTTAAAAACTGTAATGATTTTTTCCAATTATTCAACATAGGTTAGTATCCTTAGTTACTAATCTAGCAAAAATAGTAATCTCACTGGTCGATATTTTTTTAACAACTTACTAGTTAAGAATCACTTAAGTGCGCAAACCAAATGCAGTTTAAAATTTATTACGTCTTTACAGTGACGTCCTGTAAACAACCTCAAAGTTACAGTTCATAAACTTCGATATAGAAAAACATTCCTTGTTTTTTGTTTATCCCGCTCACACACTCGAGACGCCCAAAGGGCAACAAACGAAAATCCATCAACGCCTTATAAGAAATGTCAAAGCACCTCATTCTACAGCGATGGCTTCATACTATTCAAATTTCCCGACGGAATCGAGCTGTTGGAGTGAGGACATATGATACAAGGTAAGAGTAAAGGGGACAGCCGTATGGTCACGGGCGCGACTCAGATGATTGGTGTACGTGCAGTGACAACCGCGCCTCTACGTGACTATGCCAAGTCTTCGAGATGAACTCTTTTGGGGATTGAAGGGTTCTGATACTTGATTGAAAAGTAGGTATCAGTCGAGTCAGTGTGATTTCTTAACCCTTTTTAAGACTGGTGTCTTATTCATTTGTTTATGCATACACTGTCTTAAATGCAAAAAATATGTGTTTATATTTACTTATATTCGGAAAAAAAAAATTTTTTAACATCTCAATCTACATTTCAATCATAGTAGAATCATAAGTAACAAAGCTAAAAACAAAACTATAAGATCTCAATAGAAATATCTTATAATTTATTTGTTAAGAACGTGTATTATTTCTAGAAAAGGTGGCAATCGAACGTGGAACCATTGAAGAAATATTCTCAAGCTACTAATTTCGGTGTGCCAGGATGAACTGACCATAAAAATATATCATCTGAAAAAAAATATATATCGTAACTAATAAGATCATCAATAATTACTATAAATGCCATAAGCATGTTCCGAAATTCTCCTCTTCCTCTACCAAACTCTGGCATTTGCACTTTTTCATGTCACATACTCATTAAACTTTTTTTTAAATACATTTTCATTATTATTCAGACAAACACCGAGCATTATTTAAACAGTGTTGGGTAGACTTAGCTGTATACAGGTAAATGCTGAAGACAAATTTTAATTCAGATTTGATCCAATAAGCTTTTGTATTCCTGGGTAAACTCGAGTAAACATAGGTTTTCTCTTTCTGCTAACATATACAAGAACGAATTTGGAAAATATAAAATCAAAATTTCAGCTTTAACGCGAATTCCGACCGGCTGTTTCACCAAACCTACACAAATGAACGCTCACCGTCGTGTTCTAATCACAGTCAGATGTCAGTAAAGAAGCAACGATGCTCAATGTATTTAACAAAACCACGCGCGCCATTCGTGTCATTAATAATGCAACTATCAAGACTATTCGACCGCGCTCGTAAATCGGTAGGCGTTAGTCTACGAGTCTCATGCTTCGGGATTTCATTCATACCACTGTTGTACTGAGTGTAAGGAACTATTGTTAAACATACTTTTGGACATAAACTGTATTATATCTGATTGATTCATTACTGCAAAACTAGTAAAATTAATTTGTAGGCTAATATAGTATGAAAATTATTTTCATTGGTATTCTGCTTCGAGATTTTTATCAATTTATACTATGGAACCTTAGGCAATAGGGTATTTATTAATTAAGTTATTTATTACTTAAAATTCAGATTCCTATGATTAATACAAAAGTAATAAGTACTCGTATTTGCAGGCTTATTTATGTATGAGTAATATAAATAATGACTAAAAATAAATGTGTGATTTTTATTTCTTAAATTTCCTTATAGTACAGGCACAAACGAAAGCATGCAGGTATACATGATATCGTTGTTTTAAATTAAAAACCTCTATGCTATCCTACTGAAGGGGCACATTGTAAGTCTAAGCGTACGACAGCTTTTGTTTGCAAACGCGATGAATGAATGAATGCCGTTATTTGTTGCGCACTGACTGGTAAGCGTACTAGGGCTTAGCTTTGGGAAAAATAATTCCTATTTTTTCGGTGCCCATAGCTATGCTGTGCAGGAAGCCCATACCTTGGAGCAGGACGTCAAAGGCGAGACGATGGTGGTACCTCTTATATAAGTCAATGCAACTCTCGGTTAGTGGTAGGACGTCACACGTGACACGCTTAAATTATTAGGAGTCTCAGAACTTAACTATTACCAGATACGCATTTTAAAATAGGTCGTTAGGCACCTTAGATAAATAATAAACCAACTTGACGCACAAGAGCGTCGGTGGCTCAGTGGTGTGGACTGTCGCCTTCCTACCGGGAGGGCTGAGGTTCAAATCCCGACACGTACCAATGTATTTTCGAATTTTCGAAAATATATGTACGTTATCCGACGGTCTTACGGTGAAGGAAAACATCGTGAGGAAACCTTCATGCACGCCTGCGAAGAGATTCGAAGGTTGTGTGTGAAGTCGTCCAACCCGCACTGGGCCCGCGTGGACGACTAAGGCCTAATCACCCTATACGGGTAGGCTCGTGCCCCCGGTGGGGACGTCTAATGAGCTGATGATGACTAGACGCACAATCACACCCAAAAACCGTCCGCGGCAAAATTCTGTCCATCGAGTCAATTGACATATCCCATGACGGTTCATACTGTTAAAGGTTTCGATAGTAAGGGTGTTGTGATGTTTATGCTTGGCTGGTGGGTTGATGAACCTTATGAAATGTTAGGTGTAATCAGAGAGCTTTGCTACTCGTTCTTTAAAGAATGTTCTGACGACCCCATTTGGTGTAATGGTTAAAACACTCATCTAATACGCCAAGAGCACCGGGTTCGATCCCCGGGCAGTACAGACATTTGTGTGCATTATTTTACTAGGTGGTAGACTCGATACTGAGTCGTCTAGGTAGGTACCACCGCAGTGCCAGATATCGTCCTGTGAAACAGGAGTGCTATGCACTTTTGTGTATCGGGATGAGGGCACTGTAGCTAGTGAAATTACCGGGTATAAGAGACCTAACATCTGCTGTCTCTCTTGTCGGGCGCAGTGTGGCATTGACAGAGGATAATAGCTGTCTATCGGTTGCTGGTCTCCTTCAATGCCGCTATATCGTGGTCGGGCGTACGAGTATCACTCACCACCAGGTGAACGTTCTGCCCGTCCTGTATACTAATAACATAAAGAAAGAAAATTTGAACACTATAAAATATTAGATACAAAGTATTCATAATTTGTGAGGTCATTGTCAGTCGGAAGTCACATTAAGCGTATACTCGTAAACATAAATCAAATTAGGATTTCTTTTAATATCATTTTAATGTCAGTTGCAATTCCGTTAATTCACTTATTTTACATAGTACACGTATTATGTCACGTATACTATTGTTAATTTGTCGGCCATTTTGTTAATGTAGGTCCCTTCATTTTGGTCAGGTTACAACGACACAATCTACGTGACTTCAATCGTATACAAATATACGTATGTTTAATATGTTAAAGGAAAATCATTAAGGTTATTATGTTAGGTACATGCATTCAAGTAAATTATCCGTTTCAATGTACCGAAACATTTAACAGGTCAGAGATTGTTGTTTTACTTTGCTGCAAAACAATTAAAATTATTGAAACTTCTTAGTATTTGATTTCTAAACTTTTAAATGAACTTTTGATTGAAATCTGAAGTTAGTCAAAATAAATTTGTAGAGATAAATCTTTTACAAATACTATTGATTTAAGTATAGTATGATTTCCCCAATTTTGATTATTAACGTGTCAGGGGTTTGACTTAGATCTTAATTATGATTTTATTTTGTTTGGTATTTCTTAAACAACTCAAAAATAAAATATTAAACAGGTTTGGAATAAAATGATATAATATTATGATATACGTTTATATTATCATACATCAGAATATCACAGGGCACCTAAGAATAAACCTACGAAACTACCTGTGATAGTGAAATTTGGTTGTAATAAAATGATCAAAATTCAACACGTTGGAAAATGCTTAATTGTTTTTTTAATTTTTGGCTTAAAGGTGCGATGTCAATATAAATAAAAAAGATGTTTCAACCTGCAACGTCTTAAATAAAAGTCGCTTTAACTCTTGCCCAACGTTTGCCTTTTCTAGGATTTATGTTCAAAACCTTCCGATCAAACATACCAAATGCTCTATGATCACACCACGAGAGACCATAGACCATATTTGACGACCCATTTGGTGTTACAGTTGAGACGTCGGCTGCAATACCAAGGGTTCCGGGTTCGATCCCCGGGCAGTACAAACATCTGTGTGCATGAACATGACTATTTGTATTGGTCTGGGTGTTTTCTATGTATAATATGTATGTATTTACAAAAAAAATGTATATAAGTATGTTTATCCGTTGTTTAGTACCCATACAGGCTTCACGCTTAACTTGGGGCTAGATGGCGCTGCGTGAATGTCAGTAGATATTTATTTATTATAGATAAATTAAATGTTTAAAATTATTTCGCTTTTGTTGTTGACGGTACAGGAGTTCTATTAATGCCTTGTAGCATCCATAATGTACAAGTCGTGTTTTGAAAGTGTAACTTTGGCGACTTTATTTTTTATTTCATTTTAAGTCACCCACAAGATTTTCCTCGTTGTAAAGTTAGGGTGGCGCGATAGAGTTAGGAGTTTGCAGACACGGCTGTGGTGGGACTTTATTAGTTTCAAACTTGTATTAACTACTTCGAGTTAGTTTACTTATAAAAAACACAGTTTTCTATAGTTTACAGGTATGCTATTTTCATTTTATAAAAGGTAAAAAAATACAAATAATATGCTATTTCTTACGGAGATTTTATAGTATTATCAATCTTAAAAAGTGAATTCGTACATAACATTAGTTCATATTGTCCTGTGTATTAAGTGAGTAGCTCCCAACCAGCTCCATAGTTTAAATTTGATTAATTTTTCATGTATAAATGAATGTATTTCATACTTTTACCTACTCTTTTAAATACTTTATAGGTTTTATAAAAAAATCACAAAGCTTTTTCTTATACTTCTATTGTAACATTATTTCATACAAATACTTAAGAAAATAACAAAAACTTATATCAAACAAATCTTATCACTCTCGATCTTACTTTTCTTTTGGGAATATTTTGGACTTGAATTTAAATATCATCAATTAAGTCTACGAATATACTTCAAATAAATGCTACCTGAATACACAACATACTACTATTTTCATAGTTGGTAAGTCACTTTATAATATAAGTGGCTTAGCCCATCTAACAAATAAACTAATTCCATGTCTAATACTATTTAAGTCTACATTATGAAAATTAGCCAAGCATGCAATCGTGGGTCGAATTTTTGCCGGCTGTCAACACGTCGGCAACAAACGTTTTGGATTTTTGATTTCCACTTCGGCCTTTGACAAGTGAACTTACTTAGAGCATATGCTCATTAAGTAGTCACTGCCTCCGTGGTCAGGGCATTGTATTTCAATCGCTGCTCTTGGTTGATTTATAAAAAAATAAAGAATATTTTCTCAACTTATCGCAATCCACTGCTGGACATAGTTCTCTATCTTTCTGCGCTAGATATCCCGGTCCTCCGTGTTCCTCATCCAGCCTTCACCAGTGACATTTAGCAAGTCGTCGGTCTATTCGTACCGCAGGGCGTCCTACGTTACGCTTGCCGAGATGCTGTCTCTACTCCAGATCTCGTCTGCTCCAACGGCCATCGGTTCTGCGACATACGTGACCAGCCCACTGCGACTTCAGTATTAATAAATAATATTATTGATGATGAAAATGAAAAGCGTTTGGAAAAAAAAAGTTTTGTTTGCTTGTTCCGTGATTGGGGCCGTGTGCGTTATATTCCCACGGGGGCAAATTTTTTAGTTAATTTTTTTGCATGTTACTTTGTGTGATTTTCCTTAGTAGGACATTATAAGCTGGATCACCTAATTGCCTAAAAATAAAGTAAGTAATTTTGAGTTTCAGACGTCAGTCGGTCACGGTTGCCAATTTGACTCTTACTTATAATCAAAGCTATATAAAAAGTGGCTGAAGGTAATCAAACTAGGGTCTGTCCGAATGCCCATCATTGACTACCCACTCAATAAGATGAAGATTAGATATTTCAACTTTTTTCCCTGTTCTGCGTTAAAACTTATTTAAAGGGGGAAAACTATACTGGATAAATTTTCTAAATAGGTATTTTTAAAGGAAAACTAACAAAAAGAAAGTTAAAGCATTTACTGGACCCCTTAGACGGGAAAAACTACGTTAACGTAAGAAGTATCCGTGTATGCTAATCGTTTGAATGGATGGTGTTATGTCATGAGAACGACTCTAAAAAAATAATTTCATTTCAAATATCTTTAAATCAATATTTTACAGATACTTTTGAATCGTCAATTGTTATTTTAATGACTCTTCCACCGGTTCAGAATAAGTAGGATCTTCGAGAAGAGCCGGCAAGAAATTCAAAAGTCACCTTTTTAAACTTTTTATATTATTGGTTACATAGATTGATCATTTACCTAATTGACAATAATTTATTACAAAGGAAAATGGGTGAATAAGTGAAAATCATTTAATATGTTGGCGATTTACAGATCGTTTGGACGCATAATATGGAATGCCACAGTACAGTGCTTCCACAGATCTCCCAATACAGGAGATGGGGCAAGCCGCGTTTTTAAGTGCGACAAATGTAAGCTCAACGAGCATACACAGGTTGCCAGTTTACGCTCTGTGAGACGAGTCAAGACGTACGAATATTAGAAGAAATTACCGTTTTTTCCCAAAAATGCCATCCTGTGCAATTGTAACATGCCATCATCGCAATGAATCAGTAAATTTACCAAGAAATATAATAACTTTTCACAGGTAAGAATCGAAAAGAAATTGTGACACTGGGACTGCCTATAAACTTGGCGGCTTGTCCAGTCTTGTATATTCGGATGTCTGTGAGTGCTTCGAACGGCATGTTGAACTACTGGTTCATCTCATAGATTTAGAATTAGCGCGCTACGCTATCATAAGATAATACCATATCAACTGCCCAATTGCATTGGGCCCGCTATGACGTAGGCCTACTTAAACAGCATGTTTAAAGTCATCACCCACCACGTTAATGGTTAAATAACAGTCTGGTTGGGTCTTGTAAACTACGCTAAAATGCACTACTTGAGCAAGTCAACGGATCTTTGTTGTCTGTGTCACAGCAATCACACAGATTATAACCGGAAAATTCCCTTACTACCTCACGTCATCGGCACATAGTCCGCAGTCTATCAGATTATCCAAGGCAGATCACCGTTTGGAGGAAATTCTTTATCCAAATTCTTTTGGTCTATGTTTCCAGACAATTTTTATATTGGTTACTTTAAAACCAATACATAGATTTATTTTTTCTAAACGGTTACCACTATCGGCCGCGTCATCGCTTGCCACCAAGCAAGACTAGGCTCAAAACTATAATCATCTTAACAAAAATGGTTCCATTCAGGAGCAGTAATATTTGTGATACATTGCCCAATGACCAATCCAATACAAACAAGGATAAAATTTTGTACATTATATTTCTATATACAATTTTTTTTTAGTTCTGATGGTTCATGCTTTTTGGTTTGATAATGCTGCATACCTTACATACAGCAGATGCCAGTCAAATTTAATTTATCATCATTCAGTATTTTTATTACAACTACACTATTTGGCAATGACTTAAGTATATTAAAATAAAATGCGTTCCTTTTGAACAGCGTCGTCCACTGAGGTGCGTCTCGAAGTTCCGACGCTAATACGGCCAATTGAAAAATTACTCCGCGTTATTAGGTTCTGGAACGTAGGAAAAAATTCACTTACCTACGCCTTATTACGGGTTGCAGACAAAAAGAAAAATGCAGTGTCAATAGGGTGACCATGTTGCATGAATGTATTTGGTATCTTAGGACAGAATGGACAGTTTTATAGTTCATGATGTGAATCCCGCAGACTATAAAACTGTCCCATTCTGTAGTATACTGTAACATAAACCTGTACAAGTAGTGTTCGTACAAAAGGCATGTTTTGCGGATTATACTTGACCTAAGAAAAGGCTAGTACTCGAATCGATCAAAACATTTTCTTCGCTGTGCATACTCTTAGTTAAAGTTTGAAATTTTAATGTTCATTAAAGCTGCTGTCAAAATAAGATCATAATTATTCGTAAATATTTTTTTACCTTTTTGAGCGTCGGTGGCTCAATGGTGTGGACTGTCGCCCTATAACCGGGAGGGCTGAGGTTCAAATCCTGCCAAAATCCAATGTGTTTTCGAAAAATATATGTACGTTATCCCACGCTCTTACGGTGAAGGAAAACATCGTGAGGAAACCTGCGCACGCCTGCGAAGAGATTCAAAGGTTGTGCGAGAAGTCATCTAACCCGCACTGGGCCCGCGTGGACGACTAAGGCCTTATCACCCTATACGGGTAGGCTCGTGCCCCTCGGTGGAGACGTTTAATAAGCTGATGATGATGATTTATTACCTAATTTCCGACTCGTGTGTTAAAATGTAAATTATTTTCAGATACACCCATTGCCTACAACTAAACTTTAAAAATTAGTCTAGCTCAACACTGCGTGGCTAGAGGGACTAACTATTGTATGGTGATGTTTGTTTAAAAGTTAGTTAAACTCTTGTGACAAATTATCTCATATGCAGATAAATATCACTTTCATTTATTTTTTAAGTGTTTTATTCTCTAGAAAGCTTAAATTATAGGCACCCCAACTGGAAGCCACCGGAGCGAGAAAAATGTACTGGCCCGTCGAGGGGAGGTGCTAATATAATCGTGCCTTTAAAAACTCTAAGTACTCGACAATTTGTCCGCGTTAGGGAAATGCCATTTGGGGCCATTTGTAATTTTGTTTCGCTTCTTGTCTTAGATAATATGCCACGATTTACATGTCTATTATTATGGGTGTAAGATCCCATTTATTATTATCGTATGGAAGGTCTTTTCAGGTTTCCAAATTCCAAATCTAATCTGTCGTTTGAGGTGATAGGTGCAGACACTGGTTGACGAAAATTAATAACTATTTGTGGTTATTTCTTTCCCTCAATACTTCGTCAATAATGGGGGATGTATGAAATCCCATCAGTTGATCGAACTGGTCGTTCCGTTCACTTTGTAACTCAATAAAATGGTTATAAAAATGCAGCTTATGCATTTTTGTGTTAAGTGTGAACTACGATTATCTTAAGCTCCAAGACGCTTTAACTTCATCTTTATCCTGCGACTATATGTATATACAAAAAAAATGTTTATCCGTTGTTAAGTACCTATAATACAGGCTTCGCGCTGAACTTGGACTAGATGGCGCTGTGTGAATGCTAGTGGTTTTTTACTATCAAAATATCCTTCAAGTATAGATCCATTTGTATGCAGGCCAAAGCGTCATAGAGCCGTGGCCATAAACACGATATTAAACTGTCTCGTTTGCAACTAAAAATAATGTCGAAAATGCCGGATATGAGACCGACAGATTTGGATTCGAGTCACGGCCCGACCCTCCTGTAGGCTGCTTACAAGGAACCGAGACGCTGATATATGGGAGTTTTTGTGCAGCCGGATATTAGCTTATGTTAATGACAATGAGTGCTGTGGAAAAGTCACGGGTTTTCTGAACTTAGATATATTCTAAGACTAAAGAAAGCTCGCGACGTGAAAAATAACTCGTATCTGTAATACTGTAATGGATTATTTTAAATTATTGAATTTTTCAGATTTAGTGGATTTTTTATCAACTAATACAAAACTGCAAATATGAAATCTCAAATTGTAATAATCTTTGCACCTACATTTGTGCGATGCATTTTTGAATCACTAAATGATTGCTTTAACTGCTTGTTAACTCTTCAATTCGTTTTAAAAAACCAAAAATGTAATTGTAACATAAAGAGTAGTGAGTTTCTCAGGAAAACTAAACTTGGCATATTTTGTATCCCACTTTACGACTGTTTCAATGCACCACAAATCACTTGTGCGTTAGAAGGGGTTAGATATCGTGCCGTTTAAATCTTACCCTCGCCTGAGGGTTGTTTTATTAATTTATTACTCTCATATCTCGGAATTATACAAATTCCACCATAATTGGCCCATATGCAAAGTTTAATGTTTCGCTTTGATATTATCTGTGCATAATACATTTCCTTAGAAGGGTTGTTGGTGACCTGTTCAGGATTGTGTTGTTTACATATATCATGTTTTAATTTTTTTCGCGTTATAAAGTAAATTAGGAAAAGTGGTTTTTGAATGCAATTTTATTCATGCTTTGCTCAAAAAACTCAGCTAATTAATTATTACGGACCTCTGGGCATACAAATAGCGGTCAAATGCGGCTCTTTTAAGGTCAACAGGTAATAGCTTTGAAATATGTATTTTAAAAGATTTAAACGCTGCTGCGGATATCTTCCTCGTATAACAACCTATTTATATGATTCTTTTTTTGCTGGTAAGAGACACTTCAGAGGTGGTCCCATGATAAGGAAGTCAGGTTTAGATGAAGAAAGACCAGAGAAATCGAGGGAGCTCTTACAAACCGTAGGCGACGTTCCTCCTTCGGAGTTGCGAGTATTCATTGTGTCCTCCTAAAAGAGTGCGATAAGTCGGTTTTTGAGAAAATAAACTTTAGACCTTATCCCTAATCAGGAAAATTAAATCTATATTTTCGACTTTACGTCATTTTAGTATCTAAACAATTTTCGGTGCAGAGCTTTATCAATTATCAAAATTAGATTATTAATTATTTGCGCTTTATAAACTATTGATTTTATGTTCTATATTGTAATTATTTGTTAATCATAATGTATGAATGGTTTTTGAAAAGGTCGTAATTAAATTTTGCTGAAATACCCGACTTATTGCACTCTTCGTAAAGAAGGTAGCATGGGTTATGGTATCACTTACGTTAACCGTTTGCTCGATTGTCTTCTGAAATAAAAAGAAGCCGTCAAACTATGGGTCAAATTCCTCCACTAATTCTGTGTAATCCCAAATGATAAACAATACGATGGTTTTGCTCCACCTAGCATCGTCACGCCTCGCCTAGTAGGTATCCCAAGTATGAAGCATAAAAACTTATAGAATTTATTTTGATCCACGCCCGTCTGAATACTCTTTGAAAGTCTCAAAATGTCTCTCAGCAATAAACTCAAACAGATTAAACCTGTTTTTGTACATGATTAAAGGAAAAGGCGGTTTTATATTCTTCGTAAAATAACAGAGATTCTTTTAGGAAATAATTATCATTTCTATGATGTAGTCTTAAACTTAAACTATGGCTTCCCAGCGACTGGTCGTCAAGAGATTTTTGACTTTATAGCACCCTCTTTTTTCTGTTGCTGATGTAATCGAAGATTACTTTTACAGTTTCACAGGCAATTGGTTCGGCCTTAGGTTTTTACACACCAAGCCTAAGGACTACTCTCGGCTAGCGCGTTGCGGTGAGGGTTAGATTCATCATCATCATCATATCAGCCACATGATGTCCACTGCTGAACATAGGCCTCCCCCAATAACTTTCCAAATTATATGTACTTTTTCCGACGCTCTTACAGTGAATGAAGACATCGTGAGGAAACCTACGCACGCCTGCAAACAGATTCAAAGGATGTGCGTGAAGTCGGCCAATCCGTACTAGGCCCGCAAGGCCTATACATACAAGAAGGCTCGTGCCCCTCGGTGGGAAGTTTAAATGAACTAATGATGATGGTGATATAGTTTGAAAGCCCTGAGTTTGGATTGAGTCCCGAAATGTAGACTGGGACCCTTTATGTACATACCATTTAATACTTTGCTAAAACCCGTTTCATAAAAAAATAAGACACCTCAATATTTATTTTATAAGTCGAAACAGATATGTATCAAAAGTTCATTGTAAATATTGGTTTGAATTCTCAGTTAACGTTAATACCAAACCAGTACCACCCTTGTTTAATATCACACTTCATTCACTACCATTCACATCAATCTACATTTCAACATCCATAAATTACCTAAAAACAAAGGAAACATCAAATGCTGGCAACACAACAAAATCTAGCTGCGAGGCAATTAAAATTAGAATATCTTAATTCATATCAAAGTATCAGGGTTGCCATCTTAATGCGTGTGTGCTTCCCTAATTCCGGGGTAAAGTGGAGATAACCCCATGTAGGTTGGACATGTTTATTTGCACTTAAGTGAATGTTGCCTTGTTAATTTATGTCGCTAGTAGGTACTGGCTTGAAGCTACAACTGCGGTAATAAAGTTTATTATGTTAATTACATATTCCGATAATTTCTTAGAGATTTAGAACAAAATTTTGTTGATGGCACTTTACCGTAGAACTTAACACATTGATTTACAATCGTCAAGTTAAGCAACTTTTGATGAGGACTCTGATGGGATGGGTGACCGAACATTGCTATCTTGAATCCTTCCGAACGTAAAGACCGTTGGCTCGTCTGATTTCTTATGATGGAAGTTAATACCTCTTCGAATTGGGCCTGTGTAGTGGTTTAAGGACAATCACCCACAGCCTTGTTGAGTGGGTAATGGTGGACTTATCATTCTTATTTTAACAGTTATACTTCAGTAAAACGCATTGTGCCCGCGTGGACGACAAAGACCTATACACTCTATACGGCTAGGCGCCGCTCGGTGGGGATATTTAATGAGGTAATAATGATGATAAGGAAAATGTCTTTTACCTTCTAGCAAATCTCAGTCATCAGGAATTGCGAGAAGTCCTCAACAAAAAGACGTCACGACAACAAATAGTTACAGGCTGAATGTAATCGATTATTCAATGGCCTGTCGCCAAATTGCCTACGCAATAGAACATCTCGCGTCAACAATCGATTTGAGTTAACTGTATCGATTTGTCAATCGGGTTCGTCGACCCGCAATTGGTGGCGGTGCATTGGTACACCAATGTCAAGATCGTGGGCAACAGGTTCAAACACCTGTCTTGGATGGTGATGGTGAAAAAAATGAAAATCACGAATTATCCAATAAGAAGGCGGTTTTCTGGTGACTTGTGTTCAATTGATGCGCACTGTGATGGGCGGTAGCGGATTTTGGAAGGGTTGTCATTAGTTAGGTTCGACATACAAAAGTCATGTTCAATTGGTGTACGTTGATGGCATCCTTCTCGAGATAATGGAAGAATGCGTCTAACCGCACGTCTAAACGCAGCTGAGACAGTGACACTTAATTCGTCATTCTTTTAATAAGTATTATGTTGTCTTTGTACGAGAAATTGAATTTATAGTTTTTTTTTAATGATTACTTTCATCATCATCAACAGTACATTATACGTCCCCACCGAGGGGCACGAGCCTTCCCGTATAGGATGAATAGGCCTTAGTCATCTACGTGGGCCCAGTACGGATTGGCCGACTTCACGTACATCCTTTGGATTTCTTCGTAAGCCTGGGAAGGTATTCTTAATGATTTCCTTCACCGTAAGAGCGTCGGATAAAGAGGAACTAAATCCAACGGAGTTTTTTCACAGGCTGTTTAAGTTAGTAACTAATTGAAAGAAATCATAGAGGTTCTTGAAACTTGCGATAGATAGGAATAGGATTCCAGCATTGGGCAATACGTTTAATAAATATCATAGCCTTTTTTCTCTCACTCTAAACCGCTGTTTAACCACCACCGTGCACCGATCCCGCGTACCTCCACGTGCGTCCGCGTGACCGTGTCCGGCGAGCCGATCTCTTTATTGATTATAACCAGAGAACTCCGGATGTCTTTACCGTAATCACAAAAATACAAACACAACCCTCAAAATGATTCTCGCGCCTAACCCATGGCTAAAGTCGAAAGTCCGCTCGAAATCATACAGAAACACCGAAACAATCGACAAAAAGTTTGCCTTGCCTAATTCTATTTTCGGGCCCTTATAAGCTTCTTGAATATTAATGCCAGCTAGAATAGTGGAAACTTACCGGGGCTCGGTGAAAGTGGGTTAACCTGATTCTGTTGCAAATAGAAGAAGCTAGTAGAAGTACATACTAATAATAAATTGTTTATTGCATTTATCAAACCTTTTTTTAAATTATTAATGCCAAATACCTTTATCGTTTTCATTCAGTCTTTAGCGTCTCATGCAGGGCGGTCATAGGCATTCTCGTACAGCACAAATCGATTCTAACACACAACACAGGCGAATGCGGATTGTTTTTTTATGTTTTAAGTGGACGGGATCTCACATGTGGTAAGTGTCACGTCAGATCATGTCAAATTTAGTGTTAAGGAAAAAAAAAACATATAGTCATAATCATCCGTCAGCACGGGCTGCGCCCGTCCACTCGAGACAACAGATGTTAGGTTTCATCCGGTAAAATTTACTAGCTACAGTCCCCTAATCCAGAAACACAGAAGTGTAAAACACTTCTATTTCACGGGACGATATGTGGTACTGCGGTGATACCTACCTAGACGACTTATTACCGAGTCCACCACCTAGTAAAAATTGTGCATAAAGTGACTTTCCATATGCGGTTTCTCCGTGGTATTCGAACCAACGATTCCTGGATCACGGAACGATTCGACCATTACAAGTAGTATACATTACAATGTATACTACACACATGTATATACACTTGCCATACATTTACGGGCAGGAGTATTGTACATTATGCCGGACGGAAATGGCGGCTTCCGTCCGCGGTCATCTAACTGCATATTCGCTGGCAGTCTGTCACTATTGCGATTCATAGCTGCGTTATGGAATACAAGGGAATTACTACGACATTTGTGCATTTGAATGTTAGAAATACGCTTAGCGTGCTAATTCAAAATCTATGCATACGCTATAGCCTTGTATGCAGGGCCGGCTTTGCACTCTTTGACGCTTCTGGGCACTAAAGAAAATGCCACCCCAATTAATTATAGGGGTGTCATTTTCTTCAGTTACCATGTAAAATTTTGAAAAAAAGATTTTGTTAAAACGCGTGATTTCAATTACAATTTAGAATTAACTAATGAAATTTAGGAATGAAACCTGCGCCGAAGAAATTTTAAAGGTTGTCCGTGAAGTCGGCCAATCCGGTCTAAGCCCGCGTGAACGACTAATGACTATAGTTACACCCTTTACGAGTAGGCTCGTGCCCCTCGGTGGCGACGTATAATGAGCTGATGATGATAGCATATTCGTATTTCGTATGCAAGCATCGGAGAACCACACTTTAGTATGAATGGTTTTAGCTCTCAGGCTCGAAGCATAAACTTTTTTTGGGTTATAGTAATCTGCGCTTGCTGTATGCTCGGTCAAGCCGATAAAAACAATATCCCGCCTTCCTCCCTCTTCTTTGTTTGGGTTGTCCTATTTATCATATGTCTATCCTCTATTTTAGACGAACTCTAAAAGGGGAGCGAGTCACAAAAGATCTTCTAAGTCGAAGTGACTACAGGTCTATATGAGCCTGAATCGCCCCCAAAACCCCAAATAATAATAATAATATTCCTTTATTCAAAATTAAATTGTTTGACTACCCAGTTATGGGTTCACGACAAAGGCTTTTGCCCTCACAGGTCAATTTGGGGGCCTTGAAATCAAGAACGCCATATTATAGGGCCGGAGTCAGCTGCGACCAACGTTGGGCCGCATACTAACGCGGACGAACTTGAACCTGCCGATCGATGCGCAATTGCTTTCCGATAGCCAATATGAACATTTCAACTTGAAAGGACAAAGCTCTCGAACTAGCTCTCGAATATTCTGACAACCATTAAAAATGGCGGGCTAACTGACATTGTTTTTTTTTAAATTGAACACCAAGACAACAAGAAAGATATAGGAATTATGTAGGTATGTAATTCTCTTTTCATGATTTGTGCGTGTTAATGTGTTATTAAAAAACATGAAATGGAAAACATAGAATCGACTCGACGAATATATCTATTAGAAAGTAATTTCTTCACATTTGGTGCCCATAATGCGACTGTCATTGCAAATGCCGTAATATTTTTTTAAAGTCAAGCGTGAATAGACGTAGATTCACATAGGACGAGAACGATTAAATTGATTTGAATTGCGCCATATGTAGGTTAGTGTTTATCTAAAACAAGCAAACAAACGAAATCATCATCACCATCAGCCAACCACAGGGCACATGCTTCCCTACACAGCAGCTATGGGCAGATTGGGCCTTAACCATCCACGCGGGCCCATGTGTATTGCTGGGTAATGCGTAATTTATAAAAATACATGTATATGTACATGAAAACCCATCAAACACGTCCCAGTCTCTATTTGAAAATATTTTGATAAAATAAACGCTCTCTTTTGAACTGGTTTAGGTAGGTTGACTTGTTATTAGGCTAGGTGTGGCTAATGTTCAAGCCATTGGCACATTTTAATATAGAGCCCCTACGTATAAATATCTTTATCGCCTATAAACAATTAAGTTATTTATAGAAACTGCAATGTTGTGTTGCCATACTTTTTAACCTAAGCAGCTGTTTAACAGTAATTCCAAGCGAACACTCTAGACTGCTTGTCAATCAATAGCCGGTAAGCCCCGCCCACCGGCGTACATCCATTCATCGACCATTTTATATTCCACAGCTTGTGAAACACGCAACGTGGACGCATTAACGGGTTAACCATCCCCAGGCAATAATTAAAAACCATTACGTGAATCGGAACCAAACCGCAACACGCCGCGTCTCTACAACTGGCGCGCATCCAACCTACAACTCACTTATTATATTCTATGAGCGCAAGCTATAAACGTATTCCTGAACATATCACGTAGTAGACTACTACCAATTTCAACCAATCAGAGTGCGACAATTCAACTTAATAGCTTAGGCCACGCCCAATCACGTAACCGCCTATTACGGCCGTGTAACGACGCAGGCTTTTAACTTGGCGACGGTGGCCGAGCGTTGCGAGGGTTCGCGGCGCTGCTCCACCGTAGAGCGCCGTCTCGCTCTAAACAGCCGAGTCGGTGTATGCGGGTGTCTAGGCTCGGGTGTGATAGAGTCGCGTTTGGCGCGCGTGTCCGATTTCAGTTGCACGTCCGGGCCCGTAGGAGGGGCCGCATGCAACTGTTTTCGATAATCGGCGGCGCGTTCCGTACGTGAAAAGCGGACAGTATCCCGACGGTCACGTCCGCGTAAAAACGGATATATGCCCAGAATATTTATTAAGTGGGTGGTTGTGCGTGACTTTTCCCCTGTGAATAGGCTAGCCCCGTAAATGATCGCCCACGAAAATAGAGCGGCGTGCTCGATAACTGAAAACGTCTGAAACGTTAACGCCGTGCTAACGGACTTGACAGCTGTTCGGAATTGGAATAGTGATTGAAAATGGAACTGTTCGCGGCAACGGACAAAATTCGGGTGGTTGGCGGACAATGAGTGTGTTTGGTATTGAGCGGACTAGTTTGCGATTATGTTGCCGTACCAAGCGGTGGCCATGGACTACGCGGTGGCCTCGGCTGGTTTCCACCACCACCAGAGGCCCGGCGCACTGCCCGGCGTGATGGGCCTGCCGGGCCCCGGAGCGGGCCTCAATCCAGGCCTAAACCCGGCCTTCACCCATTCCTGGTTCGTACAGACAAGCCCGGATATCTGTCGGCAGCAACAAGCATCCAACCAATCGCATCTCGAACCTGGGCACGTTTCATTTTTTCTTTATATTTTTAGTTTTTAGTTATTTCTCAATTGTTTGGTGACGTGATAACTGCGTACTACTTCAAAATATTAATAATAAACACAATAAAATATTATAAAGGAAAGGATTAATTATTTAAAAAAGTAAAATGTAAACATTTTCAAAAGTACATTATTATCACGTTTATCAAATCAGTTGATATTATTTTGCCATATACATAATTTGCATTTATTTTATTTGTGTGCTTTTTACAATAATGCTTTTAGGTTAAGTTAACTTTAAGGCAATTTAACATAATTTTTGTATACACAGTTTAGCTTGTATTTTCGTCTGCGGACATTTTCAAAATAGGCAGTTAGTCTTGAAATCGAACTATGGAACTGAAAATGTCCGACCAACGCCAATTAAATAAATCCTAAAAAATATTGAGACCAAAAATTTATACAAGTACCACGACATATAACATACTAACAAATAAATCTGTTACACAAGCAACACATTTTTTTTTTCCTTTTTTCAATTGGTCATTCTATGCCCTTAAGTCTGCATTTACGGTTTTTACTCCAGAGGTATCGCTTTGTTAAGTATAAGATCGTAAAATACCAAACCTTTCTACAATTAGTTCAAAAGAGCGACATAAAAGTAAAAAATTAAGCAAGCCACCATTTACACTCGTTTTAACTGAACAAGAAAACAACATTGTGTAATGTTCAGTAAAAATATAAATACCTACACATGAAACCTTTTCTAGCAGTCTTTCATAAATCTTTTAGATTATAATATGACCAGAAAACAATAAGCTGTTTTCTTTAATAACTCTGCTTTACATAATTTTAACAGCCCGTCAGAGTTAAATAAAAAATGGCCATAATTTCCACGCTTGGGATAAAATTAAATTCAAAATCCTAAAATATAAATCCTATCATACAAAAGTATATCATTCCTACTTAAATAACAAAGATGCAGACCCATTGTATCAGGTCAATTAAGAAAGGCAATTCCAAAAGAAAGGCACTATCTATTGTCTAATTTAGAGAGTACTACCAATTTTGACAGAAGACATATAATTGTGTTTTCTGGGTCAATATACAATAAATCCACGTAATAGTAGGCCCTACCTACCATAAGTTTGATTTAGAAATGGAAGTAGTAGTCTTACTTTTAAAATAACTACTTAAATAAACTACTCTATTAAATACACTGAAAATTTTGAAAAAAAAAAAAAAATGATGGAACTTAGTTTAACAAAATAACAAAGATTTACGCCACTATTTAGGCATATTTTATCCCAAATAACGTTTGTATTCCTTACTAAAATAACGAGATAAAGTTCTTAAAGCGACGGCAAGTTAGTTATTAAAGCCGTACTTTTAACAGTTATCTTACTTAGGTGTTACCTCATATTACTCAAAAAATGCAGGAAACAATTACATTCAGACACATAACCGCATAATTGCAAAAATTATGCCAACATTTTCCTTAAAATTCGCTCATACTGCAAGGTAAATTAAAATATCCTAACCGTTTTAAGTTTACCTACAAGTGTGTATCAGGTGACATGACAATTGGACTTCAAAAAAGGTGCCAAATTGCCGTCACTCTAAAATCCACTTCCTTCAAGCTACTCCTATTTGATTTTCACTAATAAATGGTTTAGATTCTTAAGTTTTCCTGTAAGTCCTTCATTCAGTAAAGTTAGCTATGCTTTGAATAATAATATCTATATTTTTATTTTTATTATGAAAAGTATATATATATAAGTATATACATAGTGTATAAGTATATACATTTTGAATTATTTAATAGACACAAACATCATATAAAACATGTTTAAACGCAAAACATTTCAACAAAACACAGCCCGAAGGACATATTTGTTAATCTATTGTTTTAGTAAAACGCAAGCCGTCTCGAATATTATTTTTTACAATGTTAAACTGCCATTATCTTGAACAAGCGTGGACGGAACAAGTTATGAGGGAAAATAAAGATTTTATCGGGTCATGACGGCGGGCTAGCTCGCGGGTTACGAAAATGAACCGACGTGGTATGTTGACATACTGATTTAAAGTTAACGTTTGAATTTTAAAGCAAAGAAATGTTTTAAAAGGACATTTCAAAGGACAAACTACCGGTTGGCCATATTTGTCCTTTAAAACCCTTGCCATAAAACTCTTATAATGTTTTCATGATAACCAAATATTTAACGTCAACAATTTGCTCGAATTTTCAAATAACTAAAACAAACCCTGACATTTTACCTTTTTTACTTCTCCATTCAGTCTTATTATCTAATGAAAATCAGTACCTAACAAATTAAAAATCTTGATACATAAAAAAGATCGAAATTGCTAAAATCGACGACGTTTAATTTGTATTACAAATAATGCTTACAATCTGTTGAGACATCTTAATTATTTGACAATTTTTTTTATCAGGAGCCAAGGAACATCGTTTAATTTCTACCAAACGAAAGCTGTCTTCATTAATTACCTATTGTTACTTCAGCTTCAATTATGAGATATTGTTAATTATATAAATGACTATAGGCAATTTTAAATCATCTGCCTATCTCGTCATTATTGATACAGTCATGCAAATGACACTCCAATAACGAAATATAACAAAGGAATGATGAGTTAGTTCATTAAATTTGAAGCTCGTTAAATTGTAAAATAAAAATACGCAAAAAGAGACTCGAATTCAAGATATTAATCTCAAGCGATGTCGCAGTGAACGCTATATGGAGTTCACCTTCGTAATTTGTCATTTTCCCAGAAACAAGATTATTGTTATAATGATATTAACTGCTGTATAACATTTGAAACAATTTGTTGTAGTTGTTAGTTTTGCTTGTTGCGTAATTGGCGCATTATATTGCTGGGGTTTAAAGTACTCACCCAGTTAATGGTACACATAAGTCAGCAACAAACAACTGATGGTAACTTGTTACTATCGTTTTGTAAACATCGGATATCCCAAAGCAGCATGTCATCAAAATATATTTCTAGTTATAGTTTAAAACACAGACATCCGAATATACAATTAGACTGGACAAGCCGCCAAGTTTATAGGCAGTCCCAGTGTCGCAATTTCTTTTCGGTTCTTACCTGTGAAAAGTTATTATATTTCTTGGTAAATTTACTGATTCATTGCGATGATGGCACGTTACAATTGCACAGGATGGCATTTGGGACAAACGGTAATTTCTTCTAATATTCGTGCGTCTTGACTCGTCTCACAGAGCGTAAACTGGCAGCCTGTGTATGCTCGTTGAGCTTACATTTGTCGCACTTAAAAACGCGGCTTGCCCCATCTCCTGTATTGGGAAATCTATGGTTTAAAATATATTTCACTATAAGTCTCACCCGTTTAGTCCGGAATGCAGCTATCTACACTAAAGCCAAAGTGCTTTGGCAGGAGAATAAGGCAGTATTTCTCTGGAAAAAATGTACTTAAAATCTTATAAATGATGATAATAATCAAAGTTGATTATATTAAACATAGGGAGTTCTTATTGGGGAGGTATCTGACAGATTAGCTGGGATACGTTTTTCTATCTATAACGATATTTCCTTACATTTTCTTCTTCTTTCTAGTTTTATGGTTTTTCTTTAAATTTTCCATGGCATTACAACACTACATAGTTACGGTGTTGGGATGTCAACTGACGAACTTTTAATGCTTTTTTTGTAATACAAAATCTAAAGAATTCGAGGTGATATTAATTAGGACAGTTTCAGGATAACAACATTATACATATTTTAATTAGCGCTATACCTGATTTATCTTTTTTTTTAACCATTATTTTTTTAATTAACTAGCTTCTACATTTTGTAAAACCTTTTTAAAAATGGAACGTTCTAAATTACGTAGATCAAGATGGCCCCGCGGAGTCCGGTTTCATTGACCAGCATTTTGGCAGTTGTGCTATGTTACGTTATAGTAGTCATAAACTTGAATTGCCTGGAGTCGCGTAACTTGAATGGACGGCCACTCTCAGGAACGATCTTGAACTAGGCTTGCAACTTCTTATGAAATGCCAACGCAATGTTGAAATAATCAGTATGGAATTCTGTATTTTGTTTTAATTTTAGGTATATTAAGTATGATGTTTAATAAGAATCGATTTAATAGGTACCCACGTTTTAAGATTTAAACTTAAATTATTCAATAGACTAAATGAAGCCGGATTTAACTGCCATATTAAAAACTCTCGGAGCTTTTGCCAAAAGTCAATATGTATTAGATCAGAGAGGTGGTTTTTGTAAAGCACCACATTTCCAATTGTTTCAAATTGTTTTGAAACATATTGATTGGGGAAGAATACATTAGAACAATGGCTGCTATGTTGTTACAGAAAACCGATGATATATAATTTAATGTCATTCAAGAATGAGATCACGTATAATAATTATAATTATTGGTTAAGCGATTACGTACGGTTTTCACTCAACTTTGTGTCTGAGCTAATTTTTACATTGTTTTATACTTTTTGTTGAAATATATGATTTGAAATAAAGTATTTAGCATTACGCAAGCAAAATAGAAGATATTCATAAAAATAAACTTTTAAGAACCTCCTTACTACGAAACACCATACTACTCTAACGGGTTGAAAATCTTAGATATCAACACCTTTATTTTTCTTTAGCAATTGTTAGGTAGGTTACCATACGTCAGCTTTTATAGAGGAACAATGGCGTTTTCATAGTTTTTTCATCACAGAGTCGAAGGAAACAAAAACATTTTGACTCAATCACAAAACAAGAACCCTTTCACACTCTATCAAAATTTCTAAGCATCCAAAAAACCGATAAAATTCAAAAACAAAAAAGCACATCCGTGCTTTGAAATATGTTGATTGGAAAATAAAGAGCGTTACAAAACAGCACGGCATGTATACAACCCTTATGATGAGATTACAATGAAATTATTATCTACTAACACTACAAAGTGACTAATATTTAAAAAAAAGCCCTATGGAAGTCCATTTTTATGTAAATGGTCCATAGAGATCATATAACGACTACTACAAAAAAACAATTTATTGAAATTTTAAAATTCGAATATAATTTGTTCTAGTAATTTCGCTGCTCCCTGATTCGATGACAAAATGACTACATGTCACAGCTGAAAGCTAAAGGTACATAGATAATATTCCTAAACATTAACCCATCTAGACCGCAATAAATCGACAAATAGAAAAAATGCTCAAAATTACGCCACGCCGTTATTACGAAGCAATAAAACGTTAATCGAAAAAAACTCACCATACCAACAAAAAGAACCCTTTAGACAGTAACGAAATCCCCAATATTTACAAGAATAAAAGTCGAATTCAATCGGGCCACCTGAGCATTGTAAAAAAGCTCTCCGACCGCAAACGCGGGAAAAAAGCTCGGAGCTTTGTGCGCGACCGCAATTAGAGAAGCTCGGGGTAACATGTTGCGCTAGCTTTTGTTTGACTTGTGGTCAAAATGACTTCTGATCTCAGATAAAAATACACTGACTAGATGCACAAATAGTGTCCACGCCAAAATTCTGCCCATCGCGTCAGTTAACAGAACTTACATTCATAATGACGTCGCTCTTTACATGTCATAGTGACATACTAGTATGCTTTGCTTTTGATGTTTACCCATTTAATGACCCGTTGAGAGCGTCGGTGGCTCAGTGGTGTGGACTGCCGCCTTCCTACCGGGAGGGCTGAGGTTCAAATCCCGACACGTACCAATGTATTTCGAATTTTCGAAAATATATGTACGTTATCCGACGCTCTTACGGTGAAGGAAAACATCGTGAGGAAACCTTCATGCACGACTGCGAAGAGATTCGAAGGTTGTGTGTGAAGTCGTCCAATCCGCACTGGGCCCGCGTGGACGACTAAGGCCTAATCACCCTATACGGTAGGCTCGTGCCCTCGGTGGGGACGTTTAATGAGCTGATGATGATGAATGACCCGTTAAGTTCAAAATTTTAATGAATAGTTTTGTCATAAACATAACAATAAATCAACGTATGTGGCTCAGACATTTTTGGTTGATATTTCTTCGTGATTGTGCATTTAGTTTATTGTTATTAAAGTGTTTGATGCCTTTATTCGGATAGACTTTTCTCTGTAGCTGCAGATGACCTACACACTTCACCGGGAAGGATTATCGAAAATTTCCACCTAAAGCACGACAACGCAGTGTTTTTGACACCTATCATGATTCCTCGAATTATTTTTGCCCACCTTATCTCGTGTTTTCTTGCCCAAACTGTACGCAGCAAGATTTAATTTTCTCATCTTTTGGCCAAGTTCGTCATATATATAGTAACAAAAATATAAATTTTTTTTGGAAATATTTTCATGCCGTCTCCATGGAATTACAACAATATAAGGTCACGGTGTTAAATTGCGAACTGACGCACTTTTGCTCACCATTAGTCCGGTAAACGTACGAAACTTCGCACCTGTGACAAAAAGCGAATTCTCCGTTAAAAACACTTTTAATATTTTTTTACTATTTATAAATAAAGGATTCGCTATGTAGATAATAAGTAGAAGACTACTATAACAACTGTGAGGTATTAAATCATATGAGCGTGTTTAATTTTTTTTTGTATCCAACAGTTTGTATCGATAACATTTCTCACATCAATAGTCAATAATAAGAACAAAAACGACGACCAGCGCAACAATAATGTAATGATTAAAAATACAATATCAATGGGTCATAAGCTAACGAATAATCTATCTTCTGCTAGCCATCTTAAAATCACGTTAGATTATAACAAAATATTAATTTACCATCAAATCACGCAATTTTCAACTTAATCACGTCGAAAAATGATGAATTTCTCTTTACAATAATTTGTATCTGAGAGTATAACCGGCCCTTTTTGAATAGGTCACCTATATGGATCTTATTACGACTGCCTTGTTATTTTTTCAAATGGAAATCATACAGGGGAGTTTTTAGTGTTGTTCTATACGATAACTCGTAATATAAGGTATATTTACGCTCTTGTCTTTTGTAAAAATACTCTCCATAATATAAATTATATTCTCTTAACTTAGTCCTACAGCTGAAGGGTAAAACTGGCAATTAAATAAAAAACATGTCATACTGATTGATATTTTATCTCTGAATGCCTATTTTGTGATCATTTTGAGTACCTTTTTACTCTGAGGTGCGTACCATAAGCGCATTTTTGGTTATTTTATTTAAAATATCACTTTTGTTATTAAATATATTAAGGAATTAAATGTTATTAAAATACACACATCTAAAATATAATAGCTCTTCATGCTACTTGATGTTGGGGCTGAAAGGTTCTGAATGAAAACTACGTACAATGGATATCATTGTGGCTGAAGTTGTTAATGATAATCTTATGCTTGATACCTGGATGCCCACTAATCTCTTTATTTTGATATTGGTGGACCTCAGGCCTTGGAAATATTCATGGGCGCTGTTATCATTGTATGCTCGTTTCTTTCCATTCTCATTAATAATCCGGTTGAGTCTATTAAAAAATGTCAAAACTATAGCATCACCCTGTTACTACAGTAGCCGTCTTCAATCAGATCCAAATGCCAACTCATGCTGATTCGTTGCGCCCCTCCGCCGTTTTTGCTGGACTACCATTGACTTGCGACGGAGGATCTAGTGGAAGTCTATAGTGAAAATATATTCGTTTTTTATATAAATTTATATGATCAATAATAAATTTAATTTTAATATATTATATTAAATATGATTAAATATTTCAAATCCAAAAAGTCTAGTCACTTATGCGTTCATAAGAACATTTATGAATATCTAAAATGTGATATATCCTGGTTCGTTGTAGTACATATTTTACTGAGAGAAATCCAAAGAACTCAAAAAGAAAGAATAGAAAGAACAACTCCTTAGATAAGTTCACTTAACAGTTTTTTAAAGTCCCCATTTAGTAGATAAAGGTAACAAGAGAAAAGTGTATTTTTTCTTAAGTGTACTGGCGTTTTAAGTATACGAGAAAGAAAACATAATAAGAAGTTGACACTCAATAAGATAAAACCTGATCTCTTCCGCCATGAGAAGGTGGAAGCTCAGGTCCTGAAAGATGCATCATCATCGTCAGCTCATTATATGTCCACGAGGAGCACGAGCCTAACGCCTAACCGTAGTGTATAGGCCTTAGTCGTCCATACGGGCCCAGTTCGATTGTCCGAATTCACACACGACCGTATTTCTTCATAGGTGCTTGCAGTTTTTCTCTCGGTGTTTTCCTTCACCCTCCAGATCGAAAGGCAACAATTCACTCCATTGACATTCATGATACATGAATATATTTCGATCACCAATCCGAATACCGACCTTTGCAATAATTGGTTAACTTTCACGATCATCAGCCGCTACGCCATCGAGGACATGTATCTATATAAAGAAGACACTCATCCATGTAGATACATCTGAAAACAGAATACAACCATTTTGCAACCACATTTTAATATTGTAAGAAAGACTCATGCTTTATTTTTGGTACTTACAAAAAAAGGTTATCGAAAACTCGGTAAAATCAAAGAACGGCACCGACCGCGAATCGATTTCGTGAATTATTATTTAGGTAATTCGGCTGCATCAATGCAGTTATATACATCACACACCTGCAGATGCAAGATGCATTGCAAACCGCAAGCGGTTGTTGCGGCAGTTTTGCAACTGTTCGAAATATTAGGTGAAGTGGTACAATGGTACCTTCTGGAAAAGTTTTGTTTATACGTTTGTCTTGGCTCATGTGTGGACTGTTAACTTTCAATCTGAAGAGTGCATATTCAAATCCCGTCACGTACCAATGTATTTTCAAAATTATAAAATGTACGTTTATCCGACACTCTGACGGTGAAGGAAAAACATCGTGAGGAAACCTGCGCACACCTACGAAGCGATTATTAAGGTTGTGCATGAAGTCGGCCAATCCACACGCGTGGACGACTACTGTCTGTACACCCTTTACGTGTAGGCTCGTGCCTCGAGCCCCTCGGTAGGGACGTTTAGTGAGCTGATGATCATAAATTAATGTTGGATACATTGATTGATGTTAACAGCGATACTTCGATCTAATAATGTAATAATGATACTACAAAAGCATATGGTAACTTCGTCACGGATATCTCAGTTCTGTTAACTAGCGCCATCTACAGACAAATGACCAAAGGCAATAAATCACTGTATAAAGACAGAATCTTTATTAATTACATGTGCCGACCTAAATAAGTAAATGCTTTGAAGATCTCCGCTGTAGTTGTTAGTCGTAAGTTATGATATGACTGCTTAACAAAATAG
This sequence comes from Leucinodes orbonalis, assembly GCA_019425675.1. Classification (NCBI taxonomy): domain Eukaryota; kingdom Metazoa; phylum Arthropoda; class Insecta; order Lepidoptera; family Crambidae; genus Leucinodes; species Leucinodes orbonalis. Next base: position 165,116 of record PQWD01001290.1, read on the forward strand.
TTTTTGTATAGTAGGTATTAGGAATTGTTTCTTGCAGACTGTGTACATAAATGTAATCACATGCACGGTACTCTACACTCGCTTGGAAAATGCTTTGAAAAATGGCTGCTTTTAGTTTTCGTAAAATATTTTAAATTAACAGGTTAGATGACCTATGTCCAGCTGTGGACTGCGATAGGTTAAAGAGAGAGAGAAAGAGTCAGGTTAGATTGTTACAAAATCTGGCTTGTAAGTTTACGTTAGAAATTCGGATTCCTTTTTGTAGATCATTAGTTAAATAAATGCGATAACAGTTATTTAACATAATATTGATTTGTTGCTACAATAAATAACAGTACTGACTTATTTTTTAATTATGCCCTTTTAATTTTAAAACTGTTGGTCATGAATTCATGATATATTTTTTACAGGTCTCATAACGATATTGGAAAAAATTAACAACAAAATTTAAAAAAGGATTATTATATTAAAAATCTTTATTTGCATAAAACATGGTAAATAATAATTATGAATAGTTAGACTAGAATATTAATGTTTTGCCAAGAAGTCATAGCATGCAAATAATACGTATCACCTACTACTTATTATTTCAAATTAAAAATTTTATTATTAGATGTTAAGCGTAAATATTTTTTTAAAAGGTCTTTCTATAAGTATTTTGAAGTCATTAGGAATTTTATTATAATTTTAAAAAAGGATTAGCAAAATCTTTCGTATTTGCTGTAGACCAATACAAAACCAAGACCCTCGGAGCATTCTGATCATAAAAGTTATTTACATTGAATTATGCTTCTTCATTATCGCATACCGCGAGGCATAAGGGGTAACAAAAGTGCACTGATGAGGTAAAGGGGGAAATAATGCATCATTTACGGGACAGTAGTCCTTGTTAATCCTGACTTTGAACGGTCTGATCGATGGCATTCACCCTATCCCGAAGATTCGAGAAGGAAAAATTCGTGATCAATAAAAGTTTGACTATAAATCTATAGATATTTAAAACAAAAAAGTATGAATACCAGATTAAGAAAGAAGAAAAAGATTTTTTGTTACATAATTCAAATGTTAAGTGCTCCAATTGCAAATTGCAAGCTGACAAATGCATGAGTCATAAATCGGTTGTTCCCGTGATGTGTAATTTAATCATATGAAGCAACCACCAGCTTAATTTAACAAAGAACACGCGAGTATATTAACTGTAAACACAAACAGAAACTCTTTGGCAAGCTTTCAAATCAATGAGCGAAGTGACAATACCCTCATAAAATTATAGCTGAGCCGACGCATAGTGCTCAAACACTCCCAGTTGCTAGACAAAAATACGGGAAGAAACCCGCGCCCCAGGCGCAATCAGCCGTCCCTTCAACCGATTATTGCAAATAACTATTATTTCCTTCTCCATTCAATTGGCAGAATGCAGTCCCGACATTTCTCTTTGTATTGCTAATTTTGCCAATGCTAGTTTTATTAGAAAGACTTCGGGTTGTGCCGGCGTTTTATTTGGAGGTCGAGTTTTCGTCTCATTTGTTTGTGAAGAAAATTCTAGACGACATTTATTTTAATTACAACTACGAGTGAAGAGTATGTTTATTCATAATGTGAAACAATGGCGTTGTTCATGTTTAATATAAATATGGTTAATTAATTACTATTTAAGGCAACGAGTCAAAATACTCTATCGATCGAGCAAAAGGTATTCTCACACAAACACTAGTGTTTGCCAACAAGGACAAGTAGCCAAACACTCTCGCTAATTGCCCGATAAATTGAACCACATGCTGTGACTTACAATAAAAGAATCATATTACAGTTTCTTTTGGTTCACGCCAATGCTGTATTTTGGGCTATAGTAGATAACAAATGAACAGCAAAAATAACAACGAATTTATCAAGAAAAATGTTTCATATTGGAACAAGTGAAACACAAAAAGGGATACGTATTAAGGTAATACTAGTTATTGTTCATCTAACGTTTCAACAAACCGCCATCACATGGGGCAAAATCCCCGCATCACTATTTTATCATCAAAATGATATCCGCAAATCCCGGCTATCGTTTTCATGAATGAAACAATTTCCAGTCCTTGCCATTTTGGTTGGCAATTTGCTAAGCAGCGGACCACCATTAGTCATACGCGGATCGACACGTCTAGTAGATTGGTCATTTTTTGTCCGTAAACAGCGTATCGTTACACTGGGGTGCGCGGATTTGCTGCGATGCGTATCTTTTGTTTTGTTTTTATCTGCAATTTTTGCTTGAATATAATACACTTTTTTTCATTACTTTGTTTACTATGTTTGCTTTCAAATGATTGAAAATATAAACAAAAGTGATATGGATTTTATTATCATTTCAACAAAAAACTGATCCGCTGTACAAGGGCCTTCCTAAAAGACTTTCACGTATCTCAGCAAGAATATATTTTTAGTGGGTCCTTTGGTTACTTACCATTATCTTAACAGTTAAAATTTAAAATTAAATATAAAAGTAATTTTAATTATCCTAATCATGAGATGGTGAACTAATAATAAACTTTCTTTCTGTCAAATAAAAACATTCCTCTTATTAAAACAAAACTAAAATGAAGTTATAAACGATCAATTAATCAAAACTATAAATTCAATCAACACCGGACTTTCATTTGTATTCCATGGCCGTTTGCAAGGAAAATTGGATATGACGTGATTATTAAAGTGCGCCTAAAGAGCGGCAATTTGGCGAGCGAACAAATCGTCGGTCCCACGGGCCGGGGGCTGGACGCTTTGCGCTTGTTTATTTTTGTCCAGCTCCGTATGATAGGATGCACCACTGTGTGTGAACTTGTAAAGACTTATTGCAATTTATTTGGATTATTAAAATATTATAAATTTGAAAATAGAAGTCTTATTATGAGTTTAGAGCAGAAAATTTTTCTTTTTTTTTTTTTTCTTAAAAATATAAAAGAAAGGCCTCTTTGGCTTGTCTCACTATTAAGCCTTGACCCGGCCTAAGCGTAATGGAATACCTATGTGGTCAAAATCTGTGGGAATAACTGTTCACCCAAACAATATATTTTGTATTATCTTTCTACGATAGGCTTCGAGCTGAGAAGAATTTGATATCACTCAACTACATTTGCCATTGGTACATGAACAGGTAATATCAAATATTTGTTATGCTTTTTAATGAAGTACTACGGTACACGACCGTAGGCATACCCATAAATAAAAATAAGATAATATAGAATATAGGTATTCTTTAATAGAAGAATAAGTTCAGATTAATATATGTAAAGGACCTTATACACTACTTCATGGAACATTAATCTTTATCGACTGGGTATGTAACCCAGTCGATAAAGATTTGAAAACCATTTAAAAAAGAAACCTCGAAATCAAAATCATTCACAACCTTTCAGGGTGACATCTAGTACTTTACATCTAGCGTACTCGACTAGCTTGTCAGACAAATAGGATATCTAGAACCATAGGATTAAGAAGGTCTTTGCAATGTCAAGTGTTCGATTAGGCTGTGTGTTGTCACGAAAGAAAGTCGCCGAGTCATATTAGGCACATCTCCGGGGTGTGAACGGAACGTCCCGCGGGATACGACCCCCGAGGTCGAATCCGAACGCGCCCGGTCAGGGAACAATCTTGATACTTGAGGAATAAATTAAATTATTACACTTTCTTTACCATAAATAAAATTATTATATTTATTTTTTTATAAATTTAATTATTTTACTTTACTTAATTATACTTATATTTACTTTACTTACATTTACAGCCTGTTATACTAACCTAACTGCTGGACTAAGGGAATACTAAATGTATGGTGAAATTTTATGCCATAATCTGGACACTTTGGCGGTTTGATGATAGATAGTAATTATTAAAGCTCGGTGTGCTGTTACCCGTTCTTTGCTGAATGTTTTTCTTGAATCTACCTCATACGGTACAAAGTAGTGGTGGTGAACATTGTATTGTAACTGTCACAACCTATATTTACTAATTTAATGTTAGATTAAATATAACATTAATAAATTAAGCTAAATACTCAAGCTATCGATGGTTCACAAGTGATGGCTTGAGTATTTAGCGACTAGCGCGATCGGTTAACGATCGTGAAACTTAAGCAACCATCGTAATCGCCAATCATCGAATGGGTGACCAATGTTTTTGTGTTGAGTGCCTCCGTCATGGAGAAAATACGTTAAGATGTATGTACTAGTTACTAGCTAAGAATGGTAGAGTCTTTAACACTCGCCAATCCGCAATAGGCCGGCGTGATGGGTTACGGACATTAATTTTTCCAAAGTCATGCTGTAAAGCTTTGCAGACAGGATCATGATTATACAATCGACAAAATTCATATGTAATCACTAGTGCTATATTAATAAAATATTGTTTGAATTGTAATAAAACAACTTTAAAGTCATATTTCGCCTTTTTTGTCGTTTCGTATATAATTTACTTATGTATTTATCAATGACGATGTGCCAAAATAAATTAGATAAAAAGAGATATGAAAAGCTCAGGTACATCCAAAATTATAAATCTATAAATCTCAATCAATACAAGTATCAAACTGTATTAATCCTCCCAAACAGTTTTCAAATCAACAGCTCCTGGAACGACACCAAATTTGGTTGCATTTAAAACCCTATGCTTTTGCAATACGCCCTGTTTGCCATACTCCAAGACGTCACTAAGATTGTCGTGAGCATTTCTTGGTCACGGTAGGTCTTCATGCAGTCATCGTGATGTGGACACAATGACTCGGTCACGTCCCGTCACCCTTTGACATTTGGGACCATTAATTCAAAAATAGAATTCGGTAATTGCTTTTTTCAAAAGTATCCAGGGATTGTAAACAGCCAGTGCGTAAGTACTTATTTAAATTTTTGCATTATCTTAATGGTCTCCTAATAAATAATTATTTTAAATGCTTTATGTTAAGCACCATTATTTACAGTCTTCTTCAGGAAATCCTTATGAAAATTATATGATTTAATCTTTTTTAATTTTGACCAGTTTAACATTTTATGTGTACTTTTGTAAAGGTACTAGTTAAAGAATTGAGGTAGCATACCATTAAAATAAAAGTACCTGACAGCAAGTTATTATGCTATTTAGTTGAGGTAGACTCGGCTAGTAACTTCGGCCAGATTCTAATTAATTAATCTGAGAAACAATGCAATTCAGTCTACTGGAACAAATATAGCGCTAGCTTATCCCTTGATTATAATCTGCGATGGAAATATAACGGGAAATAATCACAAGTAATATTAATAATCCCGAGGCGTAATAAGCCGATGACATTTTCATTTCCTACGTCAAATATCTCTCCCCCTCTCTTTTATTTGCTAATGTTGCTAGTATAAATGTGACGTCATTACGAAGTTTAGCTAATAGATCGAGATGTATGTTATTTAGTTTGTTACGTCTCGTATACATATGTGCTTTGTGATATGTTGTGTCAATTGTCATAATATTAAAAAAATATATAAAATCTTCCTATAATAATAATACGATATATATATTATTTGATTAAGGCGAAAAAACCATTGAGCGTCGGTGGCTCAATGGTGTGGATTGTCGCCCTCCTACCGGGAGGGCTGAGGTTCAAATCCCGCCACGTACCAATGTGTTTTCGAGTTTTCGAAAATTATTTGTACGTTATCCGACGCTCTTATGGTGAAGGAAAACATCGTGAGGAAACCTGCGCACGCCTGCGAAGAGATTCAAAGGTTGTGCGTAAAGTCGTCCAATCCGCACTGGGCCCGCGTGGACGACTTGGCCTAATCACCCTATACGGGTAGGCTCGTGCTCCTCGGTGGGGACGTTTAATGAGCTGATGATGATGGTGATGAAGACGAAAAAATAATAATACATAAACTAATAGATATTGAGCAAAAGCCTAACGACATGTTTGTCTCAAAAAAAACGAAAACATGAATTTATACCGTCACTTTCGCATCTACACGAAATTGAAAACCGTGAATTTAACCCTTCGAAGTGCGATGTTGAAAAAGTACGCCTATTTATTTGAATATCGGTCTAAGTGACCGGAGTCAGGCCCGGGGGAGCGGACGGTTGACTAACTTCCATGGGCCAGGCTCAAATGTCCGCGCTTTTAAGAAAACGCACCGACCCTTGGCTGGGGTGTGAGTTTCTCTTTGAGCAATTTCTTTTTGTTACGGTAACACTCCGGGAATTCTTGATCGGTGCATATTTTGTGACTATTGTAGTTTTGCCGACACCTAGATACTAATGTACTATGAATTAATTACCTATAAGTAGGTTTTTTTAGTATAATTTCTAAAATACACAAGTAGACATAGGTCATTTAGGAATTTGATTTGTACTAATGAAGTAATAATTTGTGGTTACTCTGTTACCACCATACGAAAAATATACCAATTTACAATAACATCTTGTTTCCCGCTGAGCCCTTTCAATTGAAATCTTAAACGCCTCATTCGCGCTGTTCCTACGATCCCCATACAATACCTACTTATAACCCTCGATTGATATAATAATTCTTAAAAATTACTAAGAAGCATATTGTTGTCGGCCATTAATATCCCCACAGAGTGAAGTGGGTGACATAACCACTTCGTTGCAACAATACGACATGTCATATTTGTCACAAATGAAACGCTTAAAATATTCGGTAGCATCGTATTTTATTTATTGAACGAGTTCTATCTATGTTTACTCTACCATTAATCTTTAATATTTATAAGGAACTTGATCATCAGCCTATAAATTCCTAATAGTAAAAAGTAGTTTACTTAACAAATTTATTGTAGCATTTACAAACGTTTATTAAAAAGTAACTACTGAGTTTTCATTGGATTCTTCTCAGTAGACAACAACAGTCCGAACCAGTGGTAGAATCTAATTTTACATTGATAAGTGTAGACCTAAATTGAATTTAATTTTTAATTTTTTTATTTAAATGCAGGACTTCTCACACAACATGGCTGTGGGGAGCAATGGCTATCAACAAATTAACTTTTGATTAATAATTAAAACCATAGTTTTTAGAGAAATTAATAGAATTAGAAATATAGAAAGCTAGTTAAGCCTTTTAAATCAAAATGACTACTCAATTTTAACCCCTACAGAACACTTATGAATGTCACATGAAGCTATCACTTCGGACTGTAGTTTTATACTGAGTAGAATCATGCAAGATATTCATCCTCTTATGATTTCCACAAGGTCCGATCCGTAGCAAAACTCATGTTTGTCTTTTTAACCATCATGGTTAAAAATTGCATTGATCACCTAAATGTTAAGACCTTATATTGAAATTAGTGTGTGAAAAAAACCTAATCTCTTATTTACGGATCAACCGTTTTATTACAAGTCTTGCACGCATTCAATCGTATTCTTCACCACAATCTTGCACCGCAACAATACAACCAATGTTTAGACATTCGTCTATTGAAGCAGAAAATACTCTGATATTCCCATAGCGGTCTCAACTACCGGGAACAAAGTAATAGTAAGATTATAGACCCGGCATTGGAGGGTTAAAAGGTGACGAATATCCATTCATCCCGTGAGGTGATTGATGATTTAAATCAAGGTCGGATGTTCCCATTGATGTTTTGAATCTGCCTTGCCCTGTGTTAAGTGAGACAATCTGCGTTCAATGCTTAAGTGCAACTACTAAATTCGGGATGAGTTCTCTGCTAACAAGTTATAATTTTGTTTGGCAGAATTCTAAAAGTATTGAGTCAACTTAAGCCGTTTCATTGTTCAAGAAGAAGCACTATAGTGAAGATTGTTTAGTTTAAAATATTCTTAATAAACCGATTGACATATAACTTGAAATTATTATTGTTCTGTGGGTATAATAAAATAATAATATAGCATTAAAATTTAAATCAATTTCTGTTTTCCTTGTTTCTTTCTGGCTAATATGACCGAATACGATGATTTTTGTATAGTTGTATAACTTAGGAAAATAATTAAAAATAAAATAAAAAGAATAAAAATTCTTTATTGGTTTACGATCAATTTCTTATTTTTAATCGCGGGAGTCTCATTTTAAGCATTAAAATTGCCTGTAACAGGAGACACCGCTTCCTCAAGTTTTGCTAACTAAAATAAAGTAAAAAAGAAATTCACATGTCAAAATCTGTACATATAACCACCCCATTTACATGTAAATAGTAACTTAATATTACAAAAATATAGTTATTAAATATATTGATACACATGCATATAAATACATAAATAAATACATGCACATAAATAATTAATGATCAAGTATTTATTAAATTAGGTATTTTAAATAACCTAATGTTATCTACCTCGGGTTCGAATTGCGAAGAACCTACGGAGAAACTTCATAGTCATCATCAGCTCATTAAACGTCCCCACTGAGGGGCACGAGCCTACCTGTGGTGGGTGTATAAGCCTTAATCGTCCACGCGGGCTCAGTGCGAAATGCGAATTGGCTGACTTCACGCACAACCTTTGAATTTCTTTGCAGGTTTCGATGTTTTCCTTCACCGTAAGAGCGTCGGATTACGTACATATAATTTCGAAATTCGAAATCACATTGTTACGTGGCGGGATTTGAACCTGCGCCCTCCCGATCGGAAGGCAACAGTCTACACCAATAAGCCACCGACGCTCTGAGTTGATTTGATACTATGAAGATTTCTCATAGCATTAGGAAATAAAGGTGCGGACTAACATCCATGTCTAGGGTGATGGCAGCTATTTCAAAATAGTGGTGTGTCCGCTTTTCAGCTAATATGGGTCCCTTTAAAATGACGTCAACGTCACGCAATCCGATGCTCATTTGTATTATACCGGTGGCCGTCTGTCATCGCGCGTCGGTCCCCGGGGCCTGCTAATTCCCCTGCCCTGGCGCAACTCAATTTGGCCGGGACACATTAACCGAAACTACTGCGACACGGCATCGGTCCAGCCGCCTTTTTACGAGCCCACTTCGATTCCGGCCTTTTTTCCCGAGACTCCTATTTCAATTTGCAAGAAAATTCCTTTCATAGATCCACCATTTCGAATAAGCAACCTCCTATTCAAGCATAAGGTTCACAATCGTTTGACCAAATACCGCACTTGCGCTGCTCTGCCACCGACGTCCACCAATCATCGTTGACCATTGCCGAATGTGCAAGCTACTACAATTTAGATTGCATTCCGTTGATTTTAGGTCCGTATTCGGGCGTGCGAGGTTGGGGTGAGCTTCGTTAGGGGGTCAAGGCGTTAGTAGCGTATTGTGGGTTTGATTCCCAGGTGTACAGGGCGTCGGGGCACGTACGCTTACACTTAAAGACAGCCACTTCTAAGATGAAGGGAGGTCCGTCATAAAAAATTGGACAAGACATACCTATAGTTGCGGGGCTTTTTGTAAAATAAATATTCGTCTTAAAGCTTTAACAATATTATTATACTTTTAGGATTTTGGTGTTATTATGACATGCAGACCTAACATATAATTATGTCATCACAATATTATAACGAGTCTCAAATAATACTGCATAAATATTTAAGGGAACCTTTGAGACCAAATAAGCTTAATTTAAATTATTTTAAATAGTGTTTGTACATGACGGTTATAATAACTCAACCATCTGGTGTAATGGTTGATACATTGGCTATTACACCAACGGTTCCGGGTTCGATCCCCAGGCACTACAAACATTTGTGTGCATGGACATGTCTGGGTGTATTCTATGTATAATGTATTTACAAAAAATGTTTATCCGTTGTTTAGTATCCATATCACATACTAATGCTTAGTCTGGGACTAGATGGCGCTGTGAGAATATGAGAGGATATTTATTGATTTATTAGGATCTTACCAAAGATCTTACCTCAAGTATGTTGAAATTAGGGAGAGCAAATGTTTTCTTAAAGAAAATATGAAATCCTCCAAAGAGTACCCCATTGAACTGTCAGAAGCGAAGCCATCCGCACGTCCCACACAGGAGCTTGCACGTGGCAAGGGACTGCTTTTCCATTTGGCTGTAAAAGTCCAGAATGCGTCATAAAAGACATTACGTTTCGGCTGAGCAACGGAAAGGGAATCCGGTGTATGGGAACTTTTTAAGGCAAATGGTGCAGTATCTACAGATTGCGGTGCATGCAGTTTAGGCACTTTACTTTTCGTGTTTAACTTTTTTAAATTGTAATTAGAACTCCTGCTTTTGAAATGGAACAATTGAATTAAGTTATTTGTTTTTGGTTTTTTTTTCTTAGTTTCTAGAAGGGGCCAGTTCTCAAAAAACTTTTATTTGCGCACTTTAAACAGTTTAAAGCACATTTTGGAGCAGTTACGATTCATGACCAAAATTTTGTAATTACTTTGTTAAACCAAATATTTAAGGTTTATTTGAAATAGGCATACTTATAAAAAATATTATTTTCAAAAATTCACAAAATCGTTACTTAACATTTGATGGAAAATCTTGACTCAGATTGTCTGGTATATAAGACAACTCAAAATCTTTAATATAAACATCGAACTTAAGAGTCAAAGTTATTGTTTTTAGATGAACCTTTACGTCTACCATTAAGAATACAATAATAGCTCTTTATTACTATACTAATAAATACCGGGCGTTAATGTGATAATACGCCCCCTCTGAAATTACCAGTAATGGTCTTAACACCTCTAATGCTGCACGTCACTTGTCTCATGATATATGATGTCATTGGATTTGTGACGTCACAGGGGTATATTAACTGCTGTCTAATTATGTTCAGTAAGGTTATTTCTTAATTTATTATTTAAATTTGTGCTATTAGTATTTTTTTTGTACTAATTCAAACATTGCAAAAGGTTGGTAGGTAGGTGGTTTTGTTTTTTGGGTTTTTGTTTATTTTTACAGCTTAATTACACAAAATATTGAGTAAGTCTTTTTAACCCTTTAACGGTCAAACATACTGATATATAAAAAAAGACTTAATAATGTAACTTCGTAATATTATTCTTTTCTGTATACTTCTGCGGAAAAATATATGGAGACGTAAATGCCAATAATGAATTTTAGCAAGGGGTTGAATTCCAAGTTCAATAAATAGAAAAAAAAACTGTTTAGCGGTTTAGTGCTTAAAATAATTCTTATTAATTAATTCATTTGTTATTAAAGAGTGTCATTTAAAGAAAACTTCCCATCGAACAGCGGTCAATCGACATTTACCAGGGAGTTTAACCCCTGCCACCAATCCCTCTGAGTGGTCGAACTGACCCCTTGTAAAACGTTAAATCAAGCACAACTTTAACTATTAAATTGCTATCGGGAAACTCAATCTTATTTACGAACGGGATTTTCTTTATATTACAAGAGTTATTAGTCCCAGGGTTGCAGTTATCTGCGATAAGGACTGTTGTGCATTTTAGAGTTTATTTTATTTGCTTTTAAAATAGTGGACTCGTATCGGTTATTAGATCTGTAGTAGACAACATTTTTTATCCACTGACATTCACACAGCGCCATCTAGCCCCAAACAAAGCCTGCCATAGCTAGTAATATGGATACTTAACAATAGATAAACATACTTTTTTTTTGTAAATACCCATACGTTTAAAATACTATAATCTATACTAATATATAAAGCTGAAGAGTTTGTTTGTTTGTTTGAACGCGCTAATCTCAGGAACTACTGGTTCGATTTGAAAAATTCTTTCAGTGTTAGATAGCTTATTTATCGAGAGCAGGCTATATGCTATATCATCACGCTACGAGTAATAGAAGCGGAGCAGCAATGAAGAATGTTTCAAAATCGGGGGTATTGTTCTCCTTTTAAAGGTCTACAAAAAAGTCCGCGACAGCATATGTCTATCTTTTGAGGTTAGCTCACTATAACATATTTTTTGCTAAAAAAAATCTGAAGTTGACCCCGAAACCTTTAAAGTTGGAAGGAGGGGAAATCCTATGTATAGTGATAAATGAAAGTACCGTATTATCCCGAATTTAATGCGAGCGAAGCCGCGGGCAAAAGCTAGTAATACGTATAAAAGTAACATAACGTACATACTTACTCGAGGGCCAGATGACTTAGTAGTTAGTATTATTAATCTGTGGTAGTAGCAATGGTCGGCCATCGTCAGAGTTTTTTTAATGTTCAAAAGTTTACAAGACGGTCAGGACACTCACCTGATGATAAGTGATACGCCTGACCATAACACAACGGTATCTATGGAGACCAATAGGGATGATGACATTTTTTTTTCTGCTATTATATCCATGGACCGCATTATAATAGGAACATTGGTAAAAAAATTACTCCATTAACATTAAAACTCACAGAGATTTTTCAATTCTAAAAACACAATAATGGACTTTTCCAAAAACGCTTCATACAAATGGCTACCTAGTTATGACGTCACGCCTCAGTAATTCGTATGCATAGTTTGTGAATTTTGTACTACAACTATATTAAATGTTGCGTTTATTCAAATGTGTTATCCTTTTGTTTACAATTTTTTGACAATTAATGTACTTTAAAAATGGACTTGCCCACCCATCTTTGAAGACTAATAAAATTAATAAAACATGCGTTTTCGAGCTGAGAGTACGCACATCGTTATTTTTAACCAAGATTTGTAATAATATAAAATAGTTCTTACGATTCCAGGACCCAGTCATCATGCCTATTGATAGACATTATTATTCTCCATCAATGCCGCACTGCGCCCGACACCCGAGTCTCTTATACCCGGTAATTTTACTCGCTACAGTGCCCTCATCCCGAAATACAGAAGTACAAAACGATTCTTTCCACAGAACGATATCTGGCACTGCGGTGTACTAGACGACCCAGTACCGAGTCTACCACTTAGTAAAATGGGTTATAACCACAAATCCGTAGTGGGCCCGCGTGGTTGGTTAAGTACGGGTCAAACTCCCCATAGCTGGGAAAGCCTTTTCAAGCAGTGGGTATAGGATGATGGTGCTGATAGTAACAAAACCCTTTGTCTTGAAGTTTCGTCCTTCAAACACTAGAATCAACTTAAAAAGGTCGTCGTTTTACTGTCAATGTTAAAAACTGTACAATGTTATCTCAAATACATTGTTGTAGGTATGCACTTAAATTGATATATTAGTATGCAATACTATGCAGATTTATTCCGGATCTGGTTTTATAAATAATGAAACGAATAAGATGACTGTGTCGTACGTGATGGAATTTTAAGAGGGCGTAAGAACGACTAAGTCTTAAAATAACTGAAATAGAAAATTGATATATTTCCTGTTATAAGCGCCTGAAACGTAAGTTTAAATGGGTTTTTTTCTGTACTAATTGGTGTAAAAGTAAGATAGTAATCAAGCAAACAACTCACTAAGGGGATTGTAAACCGTATAATATCATTATTTGCTTAGAAGGAGGCTCCAAACACTGAAAATTGTATTGTATGAAATAAAATATTTATTGACTATTATTTATCATGTCGAGTTCCTTCGTGCTGGATGGGCATGTTAAGTCTTAGTCCAGACTTTTATCTTAGTTGGGTGGTTTACACCAGTCGTTTACACCAATATCGCCCTCCAAAAGCACTCGTAAGCATTTTAATACTAACAAACCAGGGTTCCAATTTCCCAATAGCCATGCCTTGTGGAAATGCTTGCACCCTGAATCGATTTGTTATAAGTTTCAGCTGGTTGACTGATGACTAAATAATATATTTTTTTCAAGTATTCAAATTGGAACACAACATTTTAAATTTGGAATTTCGTTTGACGTTAAGTATGTTTGAAGGGTCAAGTGTCACGTCTCACCAGCCAGTGACCTGTCCAGGCCTTAATGAAACTGTTCCCATATCTAAGACATCTCAAGTTTACTGCACCCCGTGCGCTATAGGGTTGTCACACGTATGTAGATTACAATGTTGCTACATAGCAATTTCCTTGATTTCGTACTAGTCTGTAGTTCCACTGGTATTTATACGCCATGGCTATGGAGATATTGGCCCTAAGCTACATTTAATTTATTCAACAGTTTTTTCATAATACTTGTGAAATACAAAGTTTTATGTCACAAGTAAGTCATTCTTAAGGATTATTTCTGTAGGTACCATAAGTTGCAGTGACAGTCATCTGACTTATGTAGTTATTATCGTAACTTCCTATTATTATAATAGATGGATATAGTCACTTACCAGCAGGTACACTGTTTCCTTAGTTACTAAGTTATTCAGTAAAAAGGTCATCCAACAAAGATTCATCACTATGGAATTATTGGCATGGAATACTAAATTGGTTTTTTCTATGTCTATTTTGAGCTATCCAGAAATCGCCAACCCTGATCGTAAGCGCTCCGCTCATGACGCTTTACGGCGCAGTGTCTCGCGAGACCCGCTTTATCGCCACCTGACTAAGGACATTTGAAAATGGAACGTTTTATTCTTTTGTTTATGCGTTTTCTATGTGCTCTCCTGGCGTAAGGAGAATCTTTTGTTTATGGTCGTAGTTTGGTTTTGTTTTCAAGGATAGAGTTTTTTTAAATCATCTTTGAAGGAAATGCTGTTAAAATCAAAAGGTCTACCAATAGTTTTATCAATACTTCAAGGTATATTTATTAAATATAATTTTATAAGATCTTTAGTAAAAAATAAAGGATAAAAAATCATCATACTAAACTGCAGATGCTATTATAGTGTCATTATCACCTAAAGCGATCTCCAGATATCCGCCAAACAGGAAACGGTTGTATAATAAAAAACATGTACAGAATCATCTATCAGTAACTGGCAGTCATACAAATAATAAAAAATATATTTAAATTTGAAATTAGACAACAACGTGGCACGAGTATTCAAACGTTTCCAACTGTAACCTAAATAGACGAAGGCGTTGCACGCACAGCCAACAGTATGAACTCGATGCTTGATGATTGGTATGTAAATTTGTTAGGTATACCGAGTATAAAACACTTGCTCATTAACGCCGGCCCCACCAGGGGGTGGGGCATGGGAGTGTCGGGAGTGAGACCGCCCAGTCGAGCTTTTCGGCTAATATTTTTCATGCAGCCTTTTTCTTGTGAGTGAAATAAAACTGATATTCTAAAGGCTGTAACTCATGATATTGTAATTTTGACAAAATAAGTACCTTATATTGTTTTTCCAGATTAAGCAAATACTCTAATGTTCGATGAAAAAGTACTCTATTGTACTAGGTTAATACATAAAACTTATATGTATATTTAGGGACTGATAAGACTATCTTTCGAGGGATGGACTGTCGTTGATATCAATATCGTAAATTGATTGATACCTGTAACTTCAGTTAGTCTAAAGAAATGTAGGTACCTTTTCCCAAGTATTTTTACACGTGCGTCTTTAAAGGCTTAATTACCTATATTTACTTACAAATCCTATTTCATCCCTTTAGGGTTCCATAAAACCATTACGTGCCTTAACTACTGGACTATAACTTGACTACTACTTAATAAATATAGCTCAACTTACTGTCCATAGTGCGTCACGACTTCAAATAATTTAAATTCGAGAAATAGAAAGAAATTATAAAAAAATCAAACCAGTACTTTTAAGAATATATAGATACCTAGCAACAGGACAAAAGCTTTTTTTAAAACCGGATATACTAAGCAACGATAGCATAAAATATTTATTCACGAGAATTGACTAACTATTAATATGTATTGGACCAGCGTGATAAAACCAACTATTTACTTTTAAGACATTCGTGGTTCACCAGTGAGTTGTAGATGATCATCATCATCATCAGCTCATTAAACGTCCCCACCGAGGGGCACGAGCCTACCCGTATAGGGTGATTAGGCCTTAGTCGTCCACGCGGGCCCAGTGCGGATTGGACGACTTCACACACAACCTTCGAATCTCTTCGCAGGCGTGCATGAAGGTTTCCTCACGATGTTTTCCTTCACCGTAAGAGCGTCGGATAACGTACATATATTTTTCGAAAATTTGAAAATACATTGGTACGTGTCGGGATTTGAACCTCAGCCCTCCCGGTAGGAAGGCGACAGTCCGCACCACTGAGCCACCGACGCTCTTCGAGTTGTAGATGATACTCCTGAAATATTTATTGTTTTTATTTTATGTCATATGTCAACGGGACGGTAAGTACTCTCAACTGGTGGTAAGTAATACGCACGACCATGAGAGTGTTGTAGAAAACCAATAACAGTAGGTATTCATTATTCCGTCAACACTGCCTTTTCTCGTCACCCAAGACGACAGATGTTAGGTCTCGTAAACCCGGTAATTTTATTAGCTACAGTATCCTTTTACCGATACACAGAAGGCAAAACACTCCTATTTAACGGGACGATATCTGGCACTGCAGTGGTACCAACCTAGACGACTCAGTACAGAGTACTAGTACCGAATAAGTTTTTTCGCATTAGTTAATTTTGAGTATTAAACTAAAAGCTAACAAACACCCCTCCCTCCACAGCATTCTCGAGCTAAGAAAAGAGAAAAGCAGAGATGCAGCTCGTTCGCGACGCGGCAAAGAGAATTACGAGTTCTACGAGCTGGCGAAGATGCTGCCCCTCCCGGCTGCGATCACCAGCCAGCTGGACAAGGCGTCCATCATCAGGCTCACCATCAGCTACCTCAAGTTACGCGATTTCAGCGGACACGGGGACCCGCCGTGGAGTAGGGACCCGCCGCCTACTAGCAAGGCTTTGAAAGGTAAGGAATTTGGTGTTATACAATTGTTTGTAGACTTGAAGCATTAATTAACCTGTTGACCGCCAGAAATCCTGACACAGTGGAAAATCTATTGTTTATGACGTTTTAAGACATCTTTGGCGGTCAAAGGGTTAAGGAACTTTGAGGACCCATGTGTTGTCGGTTGAGAAGTCGGCTAATTCACCAAGGATTCCAAGCTCGATCCTCGGGCAGTACAAACATAATGTGTGTGTGAGTGTACAAATACAAATAATATTGGACTAGTAAAAAAATTGATAAATAAAATAGATGTCTTAAAATAATACTCAATTAACGCTTTCAAGTACCCAGTGGTGCCACCCGCGGCAAAACTATGCAAAATGACTGACTAGGTTTAAAATAACCGGGAGGGTTGTAAATCTGATTTTCCTTCGTCAAGTCATTGTCGGTGATAACCTCGTTACCTCACCCCAGACGTACCGACGCCAAAACAAATAATTTCATATTCCGCCTCAAACTGCTTGTTTAAAATATTTTAAAACTATAATAATAGTTCATTATTTGGTAAATTGAAATATAGTACGCGTGCAGATAGTATATATATTTTTTTAAAATTGCTTTTTTAAAACCACAATTTGAAAAAAAGTACTATAATAATGAGTTATCTTATCAAAATTATTTTTCAATTCAATAAGATAACTAATTATTATTATTACATTTTACTACGCTTTATTATCCGTTAAAAATATTTAAATTTCATCCATCCTATGACTGTTGGTATGAACCTTCGGCACGCCACAGTTTGAATAAGTTAGTAAATTGTCTGTCGTAAATTACAGGGAAAGAGCGATGCCTCTTATAACTCAGAAAGCAAACTAAACTTTTTCCTTTTTGGAAATAACGTTAGTTAGATATTAAGGCGATTAAACTAATAATAGAACAGTATTTAAGTTTTCGCTAAAAACTTAGATAAACTTACTATGTATGTAACTTTAGAGTTCTCTGTAAAATAGAAAAAAATATTTGTTTAAATAACTTCAATTAGTTGTTTTTTATCCAACTGTCGATCATTAGTGAAGAAAAAATTACTTGAAGAATCATACCCATCCAAATGGCAGCTTTTGTTTTTGAATCAATTTTGTACCTATCCAAAATCTTCACAAAAAACAGACATTGTTTTATTTCCCCAATAAAAAGCGGTCGCAATGTGTACAAATCACAAACACTGCTTCCCGAGGCGTGCACGCAAATAAATGTACCTTGGGGAGCTGATCCTACGCAATACGTCAATAAATATAACCTATCGGACGGGATGAGCGTCCACATGTGCATGCTTATGTAAATGTTCATTGTGTGCAATGCCCTGATTGTGTTGTTTACTCCAATTCACTCAATTCACTCTTCGTTGTGTTTTACTCGGTGCTTTTTTGGTAGAGCAGACAGGAATAAGACGAACACACATACACAAACTGTTGTACAATCTAATTCACACGTATAAAATATACCATAATTTAAAAGGAGGATTAGATAGATAGATAGATAAAACATTTATTTGTACACTGAATTTATACTAATAATTTATTTATGGGCAAGCTCGCTCCATCTTAGAGCACGTCTCTTCCATTAGGATAGTCTGTGCTCAAGAGCAAGCCCATCATAATTAAAAATAATAATAATAATAATAGTGATTATATGCGTATATCTCTTGCGTACTTGAAGTTATCGCTGTAGTACTTACATAATTTGGGAAAATCTCGATCATACATTTTCTCACCGAGCCAATACCAACGACCTGTACAAATCCTTGGTGACCATGGGCTTAACACCGCCCCGAGTATTCCTACATTTTTGAAATTAACTACACATTTCAGAAAACTACCATTGTCGTTACTATTTTAATATAAAAGTAAGACGGCCGTACTAATTCCACATACGAAATTAATTATAGCTTTAAACATCTTATTAAAGTTTATAAAAGTATGAAAAGCACGTAACATCTTTCGTATTATATTCCCTATCTAAATTGCGGAATCTTTAAATTTACCAACATCGGTGTACTCGTTTAAAACACACAGTGCACCGAAATTCGTAACAAGTGTACCAATAAAACACCCCAGTACAAATCCAATTTTGGTCCCTAATGCGCTTAATGCGACCACGGGGCGAATCACTACGTATGCCACTGTCATTTTAACTCAATTTTGAAGCCCACCTACGCTTGCATTCAAATAAAAATATTCGAGAATATAAGACACAGCTTTTAGGGGCGTTAAAAATGTCTCGCTGAATGTTCAATGGGGCTCAATTTTGGAGTTTCCAATATACTCACGTATGCAATAAAGATTTAGGAGCATATTTGTTTTGCGTGTAAAGCGATAAATTATAAATAGTATGACGGTGAAAATTCGCTTTTTTTCGTTTCTGGTAACAAATGTGTACGCATTGTTTCTATGCGTTATTTTGACAAGTTTTTGCTACGCGTATGAATGAAAATTTTACAAAATAAAACATATTTCAAATTTTTCGATTAATTGTGTTGAATTTAAAAAATTAAAGGAAATCTTTTTGGATAGGTCATATATTTTTAATTTGACAACAGCCAACACATTCCTCGGTTTCATTATGTAAACCCCTTTTTAGCAGTTTAACTTACTGCAAATTCCAGTCACAATGGAAAATCGATTGTCTTTGATTATGTACAATAGTGGCAGTGAAAAGGTCAATGAAGATTACAGTTAAATTTAATTTGACTTAATCTTAAAGAAGGTCTTAAGGTCATATATTTTTAATTTGACAACAGCCAACACATTCCTCGGTTTCAATATGTAAACCCCCCTTTATAAAATAAGCTTAAAAATGCAAATAAAAAACGTTACAAGATTAACGCGGTCTCAACTAATTGTAACAGACACCATCTGTATTAAAAATCTGCAATTAATTCGAGGTAGCCCCCTTGTAACAATACGCCGTGAATTGGGCCAAAATTTTTAATCTAATCAATTAACAATCAGTGCAAACGATATACCGCTTGTTAGTACTGCTTATTTGGCGAACGTGACTTGGTTAGTTTATTCAAATTGTGGCGGGGTTCGTTTGACGATTTTGTCTGCTTGGTTAATTGGCGTTCCCACTGTGCCTCGCTTGCCACTCACTAGTTGTCGAGTTTTTTACTATTTTTATTGTCTTACAATATAACCAAATTTTAGTCAAAATTTTGTTATTAAACATGTTTATATATTTTTCACAGACCAAATTCAACCAAAATCTTAAAATAAAAAAATACTCTAGATTTTTCGTAATATATTTTAATTCCGTATGTTAACCTTATCCTTTAACTTACTGCAAATTCCAGTCACAATGGAAAATCGATTGTCTTTGATTATGTACAATAGTGGCAGTGAAAAGGTCAATGAAGATTACAGTTAAATTTAATTTGACTTAATCTTAAGAAGGTCTTATGTTCATAAGTAAGCTAATAGAATAGCTGGCCATGGTTATAAAATAAAGATATTCTATCAGTTACATTATACAACATTATTTTTAAATATGATTTTAAATTTATTTATACTTTAATAATTGGCAAGGTGACTGGGTCCTGGAATCGTAAGAATTATTTAATATCATTACAAATATGGGCTGAAAATAACGATGTGCCGACTCTAAGCGGGATAACTCATATTTTATAAATTTTACTAGCCTTCAAAGTGGAATTCAAAAATGGACTTGCCCACCTAGACTAATCAATTTTTAAAGTACAATAATAAAAATAATACCACCAAAGGATGATACATACAAATTTTCGCTATGGAGCCATTTTAATAAACGCAACATTTAACTCATAAACGATGCATACTAACTACAAAGACGTGACGTCATAGTTAAGTTGCCATTTGTATAAAGCGTTTTTTCGGAAAGTCCATTAATGTGTTTTTAGAGTTTTGATAACTTTGTGAGTTTAAATGTTATCGGAGCCATTATTTTACCAATGTTTCTAATTTTCTATTATTAAGAAGTCCATAGATATCACAGCAGAAAAATACATCATCCCTATTATCTTGATATGTATGTTTACACGGTCTCTCTCCGATATATAGATACCTAAGTACTTGCCGTCTGTACGTATAGCTGTTGCGGTTACAATAGTGTTAGTAAAATGTAATCGCTTTGTTATCTACACTGTGGTTTGTCTATGCTAAAGCACAATTGAGCCGTATCATTAAACCATAGGCAAGTTGCGCTGTCAATATTGAATTTACAAATTTTTTGCTTCATTATCTGTGGTTAATTCTCGGCATGGCGAAATTATAATTTATTACACTACGTAGAGTTACGTAAATAAACATTAATTTATATGTTTATTAATGCTTTCATCAAAATTCGTAGTTTGGTCGAACTTTTGTTACCAATAGCTCCGATTTGTTTTAAGTTTTTTGATCCTTCTTATGACGGATAACCTTTTGTTTTACAATCAATTATATTCTGTATATATAAAGGTAGATACGTCATCCGTGCCTCAAAAACGAACCGTCGAAGAGAATCCAGTTTGTACTCTTTTGTTTAGGTTAATGTGTCATTGCATTCGGAACACTTTTTTCGATTGTTTTGTGAGCATATCACGAATCCATACTTCTTTACATCATTGTTTACAATATCATTAGCAAAATAAAATAGGTTTCTTGACAATATCATCAATAAAGTAAAATATCGTCAACTGCCAATATTTAACTTTGCTCTATATTCTATCTATTTGAATTATATTTTTTCACTATAAACCATGTATTGTATTATTTATTTTCCAGGAAAACAATTTCTAATGTTGTCAACATCATCAGCTATTACAAGTCAAAATAATCGATCAGTTTCGGCGCGACAGCAATCAGTTACTGACCCGTTCAGGATTAATGATGCTTCAAGTGTTTCCCTTTTCTTTGGGCAATATTGTAATATTTACAAATACACGATTAGTCTCCGTGATAATGTTAACATTATTAAGCGAATTTTGCAAAAAAAAAAACTATAAAAGTTTTTTTAAATTTATTATCTATTTGTTCGTGTTTTGAAAGACACCCTTCCTCTCGTCCTCACCACCTGGATGATTGAAAGTCATCAACTGTTCGTTTCTGTCGACATTTGCTGCCATGTGCGGTAAAACGTGGAATTAACTTCAACTGGATTTTTTTTATGTTACGAAGTGTTAGAAGATGTTACGGTCGGGACGCTCATCTGATGGTGAATGATACGCCTGACCATGACATAGCGACATTGGTGGAGACCAACAACTGATAGCACTGCACCCGTCATCCGAGACAACAGGTGTTAGGTCTCTTATACCAGGTAATTTCACATTTGACAGCTGTACCCATAGATTTAGAATTGCGCGCTTCACTGGTGTACCGTATGCTCGTTTGCCACCTGATTTTCTTTTTACTTGAAAATCTTGGGCCTAAATTTCCTTTAGGCATCTTATAGCAGAATCAACCCAAAAACATTTCTAAACCAAAAGTAACAAATACCTCGTAATATATCACCTCGAGCACACGGCACCGTTCGCAATATTTCTCAATACCATAACAGGAGACAAGTCAGATAAATTCGACAAATTAACTTCAGGGTAAACACATGTTTCGTTCCCCATATTGCCGTGTGGTGGCAGCACCGCTGATTTATGGCATTAGGGCGGGTGAGATCGCGGTGATCGGACGTATGTGATTTTAACCGGGTATCAGAATTTAAAAGTAGGTAATATTTCAAATTCATAGCAATGTATCAATCAATGTATAAGTTTAATCTTTACTGATATTGTAGTTCATATAGAACGAAAACTAATACCATATTAAAATTAAATTTTATATACGAGCATCTTATTCGTAGTTAAGAGTCTAAAATTTATTTCTTTAATTTTGGCATTAAATGATAACATTTACTACACAATTTGACTTTAACCCTGTAACTAACTATAAGGCCATAATGTACCCCAAGACGAATGTTAAAACAAAAACATTTCCCTTTGACCAGTCCTAAGTTAGTGTTATAATTCACGTTCCTTAATACGAGACCACCGTAAATCATAGCTCGGCACATCTGCCGGCGAAATAGAAAAATAACAATAAATAAAGGGAAAATGCGTCCGGGCGCGCGACACGCCGAAATATTGGAGCGAATGATGTGGAGATCTCTTGCGCGCGTTATTTCTTACAATATTCGTCAAAATTTTCTTCAAGGAATATTGTTAAGTGACTTCTAACAATTGAGATGTTGGTTGGGTTCAAATAGGAAAACTTGACATAATTTTTTTTTCTGTTTAATACCCCAAACTCTCTTTTTAAGTAAAAGACGTGCATCATCAGCATCATTAACCTTTAACGGCCATACTGCAGGACACAGGCCTACTGCACAGCATTTCTATGGGGAGATAGCTGATATCAAGTGTTATCTTCTTTGATTTTTTAGGAATAATACCTACATATTAAAATGCTGAAAAAGATTTAAATTGAACTATAAACGCCACATTTGACGTTTATAGTTCAATTTAAATCATTACTCAGTAAGTCATTACTTATTGTCATTGAGCGATTTAATTTAATTGAAAAACTACTAGTCTAGACGGATAATATCATAAAGATTAATCTTAGACACAATCCATATGATTATTACACAATGGTGCCCTATGAATATAAATGATGATAATATCTTTTACTGGAACACGAAAAGAAGATGTCCCCCCGCAAATGAGGGTCGAAATTTCTAAAACACCTTATTAAGACTCCCCTCTATTTTTCTTTTCTTCGTTAATATGTATAGGTGTCGGCTCGATTCCTTAGAAAATTCCCTATCCCTTAATACCGTTCCCGGAATTCGGCTCGACTCAATAAGCTAACCCTTTCGCTAATCCGGGCTATAATGAACCGAGCGCGTGACTCGCGCCTCCCGTATTAAATACTGCTTGCCTGGCGCCCTCTTACTTGTACTGGTTGTAAGAAAACGATTTTTATGGGCGATTGTGGTCATAACACTGCTTGAAATGAATATAAAAATAGATGTGCAAACGTTCATTTTATTTGGTATTTGGTTCATCGTAATGCCACATAAATTTTGAATTCATATGAATTGAAACCAAACAGTCAGTTGGGACTTGACAGTTTGTTGTGGTATTTAATTAGATAGGTAAAATTTATCAGTAGCATTACTGAAACACAAGAGTAATTTCTCTAAATAACTGTTATAATATTTTAAATACAGCTTTAGTCCATAATGTCATTTTTTTGTTTTATCTGACTTTGTAAATATTTGTTTGAATTCAATTTTTACACGCTGCATAAATAAACATAATTGAAATTCACGAATCCATATGGAAATTACAATAGCTCGTTAATGCTGTGCAAAATGAGACACAGCCGCAACAAAAAGCATTTATTTTCAATCTATAGTTACCGGACCATTTTTGTGTGCCGTCCCTTCGCCGGTGCATCACAATCATCGCCCTGCGCCGTTCTATATTGACAGTACGTGTTCCGAATGTCGGATCGTTTTCCGGGATTTTGTAGCTATTTTTATTTGGCATCGATCGACCGGGGGCCGAAGCGAACGGACCCGCGCCGCTGAAGGGTTGTCCGACCGTGTAATTGGCTAGTTACAATTCATTACTGATTTCGCTATCGTGATTTTTCGGTATTTCTCACCTAATAGTCCGGTGAATTGCGGGTCGCGTCGGCAATGCGTGACTAATGTACATTCCATTACTGTAAAAGTCTATATTTATTAAGTTACATAGTAATTTATTGGTATCTTTGGAAATGAAATAAGTCAGCAATTGCTATTCAGTATGAGATATTCAGTAATTGAAATTGTACTCTAATCATCCTACTGCATTTGGTAACTTGTGACGAAACATTTTACCTTGGTGTCTAGTATTTTTCCTGTATGACTTATAAATACGCAAGTCATGGTGTAGTAGGTACAATTATTAAATCATTGATTTTTTTAAAGTAACCAAGTGTCTAGGCAATAATGGAGACCAACAACTGATAGACAGTTATTATTCTCCGTCAATGCCGCACTGCGCCCGACACCCGAGACAACCGATGTTAGGTTTCATTTACCCGGTCATTTCACTAGCTACAGTACCTCATCCCGAAACACAGAAGTGCTAAACACTTCTTTCTCACGGGAAGATATCTGGCACTGCGGTAGTACCTCTTTAGACGACTCAATACCGAGGGTACCACTTAGTGAAATTCTTGCTTAACTAAATATTACCTGCATTAACAAATTTTACTAGAGATTTCAAACCTCATCTTCCATTACTTCTTTCTTTCTCTTTAATCTATCGCAGTCCACTTATGATGAGAGATGAAACTTTACTCCACTGCTGGACATAAGTCTCATCCATTTTTTCCGGTCCTCCACTTCTCTTGTCCAATCATTATCGTAACTATCTGAGGAAATTACTTAATTAAATTACCTTGGTTAAGTTATTAAAGAAAATAAGTAAATGAAATTCCATTAAAATGGGATCGAGTCCACACAGTTGAACTACCAAGATAAAATCGGATCATCTCAAATAGTCAAGGTTTTTTGTGCAATTTAAGACAATACTTGTAGTTGCAACAAAGACAAATATAAACAAACACAATGAATTGCTTGGATCAGTCTATTTATATTATTTATTGAATCAGAGTACATCATAAAATAATTACAATCAGCAGGCCAAACCACTGAAACGCTTTTTTTCAAGCATCAAAATTCATATTTTTAGTTTAGTATTTTAATTGTTTTTTATTGTATTTTCGTATATTTGTTGACGTTCATATGCTTTTTGTAAGCCTTATTTGAATAAATGGATTTTAACTTTTGACAATAGACATACACAAAATTCGAAATAAAACTAGCACCAATAAAGCTTAGCTACCTACCACAAAAGTTTCCACAGATTCCCGCTTTTAAAAAGTACCAATGAAATAACCCTCAAGCAAAGAAGGTTGGAGGGCGGTAATTCTTCATTAGACGATGGTCAAGTGGCGGCCCCGGGGGTTCGCAATCAACGCTACGGAACCATATTATTTTAGGGGCCGAATAAGTTTAGTTTAAGAGTTTTGGCATCGAGTGCACTGGTGTTTTTGCAAGGTTACTTAACAGGGAGATGGTAAAATAAAGTATATTTTGCTTCGATTCTTCGAATACTATAAAAGATATGTGAACATAAATGATTATCATTTAAAAATAATTGATTGAAAGACGAAATTTTTTCCATCAGCAGTTATACGATGTACGTAATAAATAACGTAAATAAAGTACTCTTTATGAAACTAACAAATGGAAGATACATTCATATACCATAATATCAGCATTTAAGCTTTAAAACATAAACTCAAGTCAAAGCTGGATATCTATTAAATTAAAAGTATTTTGCTATAATACATTGCATGACTAATCACAAAAATGGCATCCAATTTTTTCGCCGTTGAAATCAACAACCAAGGCATATAAAACAATATTTTACTTAACTGGATAAAAAGCCTTCGGCGTAGGTATCAAACTTTCAACTACTTCTTACAACTTGAGAGATAAAGTTTCGCCGTGTTATTGATTTCATAGTGTTTCGTTGACTCTATATATACTAAGCCACATGTTAGCAACTAAAGTCACAGCAAAAAGCCCTCATAACACAACTAAGGAAGGAAGGAATAAACTCTTTGCCTCCTTATGTGTTCCCCGATCATTACAACCTGGCCGTCTTCAAGAAATGAGTGAATAGGCTGTTTCTAGGCAGGCATGATCCATCCTCGGCCGCACTTATCAGATGAGATGGCGGTCAAATGTCTGCCTATAGTCGATAAAAAAATAAAATAAGACCCTAAACCGCACTCATTATAATCCACACTAATATTTGTCCCTTTATCATACCTTATTGGACCTTTGTAACCTAAAACCGCCCCAAAGCCGGCAACCCTCGCCGCATTAAGTGTGAGTTTTATTTAATTTCGTCTTGTGGCAACACCCCCGGCAAATGTTAGCACTGTCCGCACGCGGCGAGTCGGACAAATACTGGCAAATTATTGCTTTCTTTACCACTAAATAGAGTTATTCCGCGATAACGTTATTTTGGTAGAGCCATTTCTTTAGACACCAGGGAGTCGTAATTTAAAATACTCTGTAGGCCAAACATATTGCTCTCATAACCTAATCTCAATATTTTAAATCATCCCAATTTTCATTGTAATAATCTACATAAATAATATAGACACGCAAGCATCGAGAGAGGTGTAACTTGAATCCTGAAGTAAGTAAGTGGATACAACCTGCTGCTAGTATTTCTACTGCACATAGCCATGAATTTATTCCTCAATCATCATTCTTATTAACGACCCATTTGGAGTAACGGTTGAGACGTCGGTTACTACACCAAGGGTCCCGGGTTCGATTCCGGGCCGTACAAACATTTCTGTGCATGAATACATCTGTTTGTATTGGTATTAATATGTATATATTTAAAAAAAAGAATCATCATTATCAGCTCTTTTACTTTACTTATTATTAACCCTTTGACCGCCAATGACGCCTTAAGGCGACAGACAATTGATTTTCTATTGTGTCTGGATTCCCGGCGTTCATTGGCTTAAGAAAATTACAGACAAATGCTCTAGTTGCTATGAAAACATTAATTAAATATAGGTCCCAGGTGGCGCAATAAGCACAGTAGGCACTACCCTAATATAGGATATTTTTCCAGTTAACTCGACAAACCCAAAGTCCACTGCGGACGGCAAATTTAATAAGCTTGCTCCCTATTTTGACCACTTAACGAACCGCGCCGGACAATCAACTACCATCTAATGTAAGAATAGCGGAATTAATACGAATAATAAACCTATGATGCCGAAAGACACCAAAGTGCACCTGCTAACTGTATTCGTAAAATGAAAATACACAGTCTTCAGTAATGGGGATGACAGTGTTTTTTTTATAAATGAGAAAGCAAAGGAAATCCCCAGCAGTAGCTAACGAAATAAAAACAAAACGAATAAAGATGCTCATAAAAATTATGAAACTATAGCATTTACAAATGACGAGTCGACGTGAGTTTTTGCTAGACTATCGTGCCCTGGCATTTCGTAGTACAGAAGTATGCTTACCCATCCGATAATCCACACATTGCGATATTTTCTTAACTTGTACAATCGACAACCGAACGTTTTTGTCTCTATGCCATCACCATCATGATCAGTCCATAATTTCCTACTGCAGGGACAGGCCTTCCCATACTTCATGTCTATGGGGAGATTGATCGATTTGATTTGAACAATACTGGCTGATTAAAAAGAAATCCGTTCTAAACTTTACTGTCATTTGTCTACGCAATTTTTCCATTATAATACTCAAAAGGCGATTTGTTTACAAGCTGGGTAGAATATTAATGTTTTGTTTAACGCTGAGGTGTTGTAGAGCATGACTAAGGTTAAGACGTAAGAATTAATTAATCTCTTAACAGCTTTATGTATATAAGCTAACTGTTTCATGACGATGTGGATGAGCTATATACAGGTAATAAATACGTTTATCACAAAAAATACATTCAGCATAAAAAAACTTTTTCGGTTGTACTTATTGTACTCTGATAGTTTTCACAGCTTCATCTGGCAAATGGCAAGCAAAGATAGCTTGTAAACTGAAACATCCAAGCTTTTAAACTTTAAGCCAAGATTCCGTCCCAGAACGGGAGTAAAGTGTGGTTTACAGCGTTTTATGGAGTTCTAGATAACCTTGTATTTATATTTGGAGAGACAAACCACCCAGTACGTGCCAATAACAAGAAACATATCTATTCGAACCAAAAATATAATTGTTCAAACCTATATGAAGTCGAAAAGAAGCATTTCATAAAGACGCTGTACTGTATTTAGTTTCGCTAATGCCACCACAAATGGCGGGCGTAACGACGTGACTTAGGGCGCAGCCGCATCGCCAGTAACGACCAAATTATACGGGACTTAGCGGACTTAATAAAAATTTGCTCGGAGACACGCAGTTAAACCAATGGCCGTGTACTGAGACGTTAGGTGTCGGGCTAGTCCCTTTTTGTTGGGTATTTTTCTCGAGAAGTTAGGAGAAGACTAGCGTCTTTATTAATGAATGATGATTAAGTGAAATAATGAAAAAGTGGACGTATAACTTGGACCAAACAATTTACACATACATATAATTTTGAAAATTCAAAATCACATTGGTACGAGTCGGGATCCGAACCTGCGCCCTCCCAATTGGAAGGCAACAGTCCACTGAGCCACCGACGCTCATTGAATCGTCAATTCTTATTATTAAATTTTTATGCCTCTACCACCGGTTCGGAATAAGTACGATCTGCGAGAAGAGCTAGCAAGAAACTAGATAGGCATCCTTTTAACCTTTTTTTTATCATTTGTTACAGTTTTTTCATTTACATACACTTAGTTTTACAATAATGTATTACAAAGATTGGAAAGGTTCTCGAGTGGCGTCCACGTAACGGAAAGCGAAGCGTAGGCCGACCCCCAACCAGATGGACGGATGATCTGGTTAAGGTGGCGGGTAGCAGATGGATGTCAACTGCAAGGGATCGGTCCGCGTGGAAATCATTAGGGGAGGCCTTCGTTCAGCAGTGGACATAATTGGGCTGTAATGATGATGATGATGATTACAAAGATTTTGTAACTGGAACACTATGTGCGACCAACTACTAACTACACATCATTTATCCGATAAATATTCGTCTATTGTATAGTAACCTTTCTTATAAGGGCTTTTGAAACTTTAATTTAAACTGGTGATACGGCAAGATACTACAAAATACCACAAAGTATATTACCTAATAACTTTATGCCTCTTCCAATAAATATTTTTCCTATTTTACTTACTTATCTAAGATTTGGGACAGCAAGTTTGTTTTTGTTTCTAGTATTGGAATTTGATATACTAAACCATGATTAATAAATATTCGATGAACCATTCAATCGAAGCAACGTTTGTCGACTAAAAGTTGTTTCGCACAATCGTTCAGTCGATATTCCATTCGGCTTCAATTCGGGGTCCTTGGATGTCTTTGAGGAACGCCTTTGTTCAGCGTTGGTTATCACTATCACTACATAGTATAAAACAAAGTGTATTTTTTGTCCTTATATCCCTGTCTCTATGTATGCTTCAATCTTTCAAACTACGTAACGGATTTTGATTCCGGAACTTAAAATAGATTAGTCTGGTGCCTAGAAGAAATATGTATCTTTGCAGGTCTAAATGCCACTTGGTGAATAGCCAGAGCTTCGATTTAGAATATACTGAAGAGCTGTGAACCTCGCATAAAATGCATACAAACAAAACATACAAAACTCATAAGTCATCCCATTCATATCCACCGGGACGAGGATCCTATAAAGCAGTCAGGGTGCGAGCGTGAAACCCTACACCGCTTGATACCATCTCGGCGGATCAAACGCCGGTAGCTAACGATGGGTTTATGGCGTTTTCACAATGTAAACCATGGTTTTCGACGGTGAAACAATGAGCAGGTAGTTGCAGTTTCACGTTACTGCTTCTGATTTGTTGTGTGACACAGTTCTTTTAGTGTGTCTGCGAAACAATTTTTTTTTAAATATTGCGTTACATCGATAACTGTAATTTAGGTGCTCAGTTTAGGTCAAAGTCATACTAGTAGGAGGAGGTTTAGTTATTATTTTTTTCGGGAAAAAAACTTTTAATTTTTGGCTGCTGAAGGTCTTCACTACTTAACTGAGTAGGGAGACCTTTGTACCACTGCTGTGGACATTATGATCTGTTGTAGTAGCAGTAAATATAGTTTTTTTTTTTAAAAAACTAAAAACAGTATAACTCGCAAAAAGACACATAAACAATACCCATCAAATGTATAATTAAAATTCACGATAACCCGCGTGAGGGAATCCACACGATTTCCATTACAACGTCCAAGTCCACACTTTATGTTACGTCACATCGTGAGGTTCAGTTTCCCCGGTTATAACATCGTATATGCTCGTAACCGCTTCGTGTTTTCACGTCTATTTGTTCGCATGTTTCATGTCACGACACACCGGTCACGACTGCGCTTGTCCTTGCAAACGCCGAATTGTGGACACATGTCACTTTCGATTGGTGGAAATTTCGAGTAATGTTAAAATTACGAAATCCTAACCAATGGCACGCTACTCGAAAACATAAGGCTTGTAGTGTGAAAAAGACCTAGTACAACAGCGCCGTCAAGATTGCGATGTAACTAAAACAAAAAGCTATCTTGATCAAAGAATCGTAAACTCTTTGAAACGGAACAAAATGATTTTTGTGATAAAAATGAATTAGCTAGCGCTGTGTCCATGATTGTTGTTGTAGACGAGGATGAAAATAAATTTAAAGTAGTATCTTATTGATACCCACTGAACTTTTATTAATCTTACAATACCCATTTTTACATGACACTTTAGTTACATATACTCGTACAAGATATTTTAATCGACAAAATGGGTGTTATCTTGTCAGCGATTAAGACTTTATATTATAAGTATTACAAGCATTTTACACAACGAGCCAGTCTTCGCTGATTAAATTCCCAAAAAAATATGCTGAAAAGGGTTTTCACAATGGTACATAAATAAACCATAAAAAAATTACAATAAGAACTGTCAGGTATCTGGTGTAGGATATCGGGAGAAAACTAATTGCCATATTTATGACATAAAAACCCTTAAAAAATATACGTCAGGAATGTTTTTCCAAATCCTGCTACCTGGCCACCCTTACCCCAGCAAGCGCAAGTCGGCACCATCAAAGGTGCAACGACTGCGATGTTGAATTAAATTGTTATAAAGAACAGCGCACTATCGCGACATCGCGAGTTAAATATGGCTCTCAGCCCAAATCTGCCATGTGAACATGCTTGTTTTACATGCCGTGGCCCATGTCGGCCGGTGGGAGGAACAATGTTGGTACAGAATCTGCGGGAATGTTATAACCTTGAATTAGAACATTCTGAACACTTAAGGCCCGTATTCTAGAACAAGACTCAAGCATTGATCTTTACCTAAATAGAGTTAGAAAGAAATGCCGCTATTAATAGTTTATAGTGCTATGCCTTTCTAATTCAATATAAGTAACGATCAACGTTGAGTATGACTGTCGAGTTCTACTAATATAACACACGTTTTTCATATTATAAGTATTCAGGATGGTCAGGACGCTCACCTGATGGTAAGTGATACGCCTGACCATGAAAGAGAGATTGAAGACGACCAACAACTGGTAGACAGTTATTATCCTCAATCAATGCCGCACTGCGCCCGACACCCGAGACAACTTATGTAAGGTCTCTTATACCCCAGTAATTACAATAATATCAGTAGCTACAGTGCCCTCATCACGAAACAAAAGCGCATAACACTCCTGTTTAACGGGACGATATCTGGCACTGCGGTGGTAGCTACCTAGACGACTCAGTATCGAGTCTACCACCTAGTAAACATACTTCTACTATCTGGGGGCACGGCAGTGCCCCCGCCAAGTCGAGCGCGAAGCAAACACTGCCGTACCATACCATCCTTTACAGGATCCATTTCGCCGCATTTTCAGGCCCCGATTTGAGAACCTTTGGATAATACCAGAGCGCTGAAATTTTCGTCGTCTAGTAAGATATAATAACTTACTTTAAATCCAAAATTTCAAGTCTGTAGGTCATTTAGTTCCGACGTTAAGCGAAAGCAAAGTTTCGCATTTTCGACAGACACTCACTCACTCATGATCATCAAAATAGAACTAGTACTTCCCATTAACTCAGAAAGCTGAAATTCGGTACAGAGTTAGGGTTTAATGGCTACATAAAGGGTGAAAACTTCGAAAATCGAAGATCTGGAGTACCTGGTGACCCTGCTTAGATAACAAAATCATCAAAATAGAACTAGTACTTCCCATTAACTCACAGAGCTGAAATTTGGTACAGAGTCAGGGTTTAATGGTTACATAAAGGGAAAACTATAATAACTTGGATAATCGAAGATCTGGAGTACCTGGTGACCCTGCTTAAATAACAAAAGAGCCCAGCCAAACTATAAGAGATTGACATACCGCCTTTAAACAATATATATTTAACATGGTGGGCCGCTTCATCCGATGTCAAAAATCGGGGGCACGGTAGTGCCCCCGCCAAGTCGAGCGCGCTAGACCAATACAAACAGACATGTTGGTGCACACAAATATTTGTAGGTACTGCCCGGGGATCGAACCTGGAACCCTTGGTGTAGTAGCCGACGTTTCAACCATTACACCCAATGGGTCGTCTAATATTCTTTTCAAGTTTCTACAAAAAGAAGTAAAATCCCACCAAAAACATTCTGTAAAAAATCTAGCCAAGTCTCGATGGAGCTGCTTGATTATCTCTAAAAAGTAATGAAATCAAGACAAAGACGTGCCAAGTCTAAGGTTCCTTACTGCAATTAATTAATTAATATGGTTGATGTTGTGTGACTTGGCCGTTGAAGAGTACACAAGGATACAAAACTAGGTGCTTCATGACACCATTGCACCAATCTGTCGCCAGAACCGCTACCCATTGACGGTACAAATTTGCCACTTGGAAAACGGTGATTCAATAGCCCATCGATATTAGGCTTGATAAAGCCACTAACGTATAAAGAATGTTCAACGGCCAAGTCACACAACATTAACCATAATAATTAATTAATTGCAGTAAGGAACCTTAGACTTGGCACGTCTTTGTCTTGATTTCATTACTTTTTAGAGATAATCAAGCAGCTCCATCGAGACTTGGCTAGATTTTTTACAGAATGTTTTTGGTGGGATTAGACTGTACTGTCTAGAACTAAATAGATCTGGAATACTTAGGTCTATTCTAATACCTATATTGTCCGTTACTATTTTGCATTTTATACATTCAAAATAGTGAAATGGTCATTTTCATTATTTTGTTGATTCCGTTACTAAGATAGTTTTTAAGGTAAGTTCTGTACTAACAATCTATGGACAAATGTCAAAAAAGGAATTTTATTTTTATTTATTTTATTATATAAAGTTGTACATATTAGGTAGTTCTTTATGCTTTTGGTAAAGCTGAATGGCAAAATTGGCAGTGAAATTATTGTGAATCGAGTTTTATTGCGTCTCAAATTTGTAATGTGTTTCCGGTTTCAAATAACCTTAAGGAATTCAAGAACCGAAAGACATTTTCTCAGCAACTTGTCAAGACTGAAACTGAAAAAGTTTTCAAAAGCCTATAGACAAAAAAGCCTTTTATAATAGCAACAAAAATAAAAATAATAAAGCAGGATTAAGATGAACGGAAATAATAGGGAACCCTTTTGATCGCTAAATAGACTATGTGCCAAATATCTACCGTTATTCATAAAAAAAACTGAAATATTAAGAGTCTATTCCAGCAGTGGAGTGTTAATTGTGTTTATTGTCAACTGTTAAACCAAATAATGTGTTTGTTCCAGGTGCCCAAAGTAGGCGGACGCCGGCTGGTCTCGCCATGGATTTGTTTGAGCAGCATCAAGGAACTCATATATTACAGGTATGGCTTTTCTGGATTTAAAACTCTTTAACATGGCGTTGATAATATTTATTATCTCTAAGTACGCTAAAGGAGTCCGTATGAGATCGCCTTGTATTGCAGTAAAATCATAAGTATTGCCAGTTTATATTGGTTTGGGTGGTTGTGTATTTTTTAAAATAAAGTTTATATGAAGTTTATCTGTTGCTTAGTTCCCATGGTTAAAGATAGTTGCCCTTTTTTATTTAATTAAATTAAAAAATTATCTAAAAGAACAATAAAATACTGATGTTGTCAATATCCTGGATAGTTTAGGATTCCCCTTGTACGAGTATGAGGTGATTTCTTTTAGTCTTGGCCTAGGCTAAAAGGCAATCCTGAAGCTAACCCATTAATTATGTTACGATTATTTATTTTTGTGTGTGTACTATATATATTTGTGTAGGTAAATGTTAAAAAATAATACGGGCTTTTTAAAATATTTTTGGTTCGATGTAGGTTATATCAATCGGAAAAACAAACGCATATGATATAGGTCGCGACAAAGGTTCTCTATATTTAGAAATAGATTTGTAAATATACTTTTTCAACATTTATACTGAACAAAGCCTGCCTTGGCAATTGCGTACAACCCGAGCGCGGCAATTAAACCGGTGCCTTTCATAGCAGAGATGACTTCATTCAGTGTGACATTGCATAGACGGTTGTTTTTTTTTTACCAAAATGACTGTTTACTTTCGTCGCGACCACAAAAACTGGTCGTGTATCACACAAAGCGCGAACTTGACTCGCTATGGCACAACGCCGACCGACTTTACGCCTTTTTATTGCTTAACACAAGATACACATACAATAGAACACTGCGACACATACCAAAATTAAATTGCGAAACAATTTGATATTTCGACGGTTTCACCTTAAATTGCACAACTGAAATTAATTTAACACATTTCTGGGCCATTGGTAGGGTTAACCGAAAAAAACCCTATTATACAGTTGTTCGATCACGTAAATTACCATTTGTGCAATTGTTGTTATAATGTGGGTGCTGCGGTTTTCTATTTGATGCTGAAAATGGCCGAGTACGTGTTTCCTTGGTCGGTTTTTTTAATGCAAACGCAACTTTGCGGGACAAGTTGTGTGAAAAAATAAGGACGCGCGCGCGGGAATGTTTGTTATTGAGAAATGGTTGTCTGGTTTTGTTTTCCCTGTGTAAATTGGTAGCTTATTAGGAAGGTAAACAAAGAAAAGGGATAAATATATAAATCTAAAGGGATCCACATAAGATAGATCAGAACTCTTACTACCAAGCGGACTGATCCCTAGCAGTCACCATTCATGCCACCGTAACCAAGTCCTTGCGAAGTACGGAGTTACTCGAGATTATGCTTTTTGGTGACCTATCCGAAAACTGACTAATGCGATAGTTGCTTGACTTGTGCAATCTTCAACCTAACACTAGCCGCAACGGCATCGAACTGCTTGGTATCCTAAAGCGGTCTCTCTTAAAGTTTTCTAAGTTATCGCTTAAATGCTTCTGAATTGATATAGCAAACCAAAATAATATACTGCACGTACAATGTAAAAAGAGACCTTCAAATCTCAACACAAAAAGATAACCCAATGTAGGTCGAATCTGATGGGTCAAACTAGGGCCACGTACACTCGAAATAAAACAGCCGCTAACACAATAGTCTATTACGGGTGTAATCCGCCTTTTTTACTATTACAAGCTATCATCCACTACCGTTTAAACGCAGATTTTGTTGTAAAAACTTTAATTCATCTCGAGAGTAGCACTTTGTCAACCGTGCATCTCATTAAAACTAGAGATGGAGGCGCTGTTGATGTAAAGTGACGCTGGAAGCGACAAGTCGATCGGTTTTCCGTTTAATGATGTGTTTTCTTACAATTGTAAACATTATTATTAAACATATATATTTTTTGTTTTATGCTATTTGTTTATTACATTGTTAGGTGTGAAAATATATATTTATTATAACTGAAAATAAGTTTATAATGTGTTACGTGTTACGATATGGATTACAAAACAAGATGTTTCCATAAAAATATACAAGAATATTCAGTATAACTTTGTACAACAAATAGGTATATTTCTCATTATAAAATCTGTGAACTAGCCGCATCTAGGCACTTTATGTAGTGCTTTTGGCTCGTGGTGATCGTTTTTCGTCATCATCGTTCTATTTATTTAGTTTTTTTTACTTTTGATAGAAAATTGATGCAAGATGCGAAGCTATTAGTTTTACCTTTTGTAGAGTTGTCAAAACAAGTTTTTACACCAATCTTCAATATTTTCGCAACGGCTGATTTATAAGTTTATTATTTTTTGTTTATTGCATTAAATTTGACGAAGAAAATGTACGTGCAAATCTTTTTTTTATTATGTTGTGAGACAAATGTCCTGCTGTAGAATGCTGTAGATTAAATCAAAACATCGTAAGTTTAAGGAATTTAATACTTATAATTTTAAAATTCAATGAATTACTATTATCATTGACTAGAAATTAACTGCACTTAATTATGGGATAAAATAAATTTTAATTATTCAAAGTATATGTGAAACTATTATATTCTCAGAGTAGATAACAACTTGTGATAGATATAATTTGACATTCATAAAGATTTTATTTATTTTTATAGATTTTTTTAATATAATTTTGAGAGTTACCCGTAAAAAGTTTTTATTTGAGATTTATAGAACTAAATTGATTTAATTTCGAGAGTTACTCGTATAAAAATAATAAAAGCCAATTAGATACTTAAATAATGATTTTTTTATAATCGTTTTTTGCTGACCATGCTACCAGTAGAGCGTTATAGACACGGCGCTCGCGCTTGCATTGCTTCTGTTTGTAAAGCCTCCATTAGTAATGCTTTATTTTTTGTCGACAGTCCCTGGATGGATTCGCGCTTTCTGTGGCGGCCGACGGCAGATTCCTGTACATATCTGAAACTGTATCTATATATTTAGGATTATCACAAGTAAGTATATCATTTATGAGTATATTTGTCTTTGCTGGAGGCTGGATGGAAAAAGCGAAAATATCTGGTGCAAAAGGGGGAGAACTATGTCCAGCAGGGACTACAACAGATAAGAAAAGAGATATTATCAGTAGCAAAAAATAATTAATAAACTTTTTGAACGCCATCGACACTTATATAAGTCAGAAATAATATATTTTCTTTCTATTGTGTGTATGAACTCATTGCGTGGGTTAAAGAGTCTTACACGTGGGTATGCAGAGCTTCTGACCGGTGGGAGTGGAAGTCATTGTGGGAGGCCTATGTTCAACATAACATCTCTTGGCTATGATTATGGTAAAGTGCCCTTCAACAGTCAAGATGAAAATTAGGGCACTCTTTGAAGCTCTTCTCAAAAGTGATAGGTGGCATCGATCGATGTAATTTCGTAGATCGATCTAATAATACGAAGTAGCTATGCAATAGGTAAAATCACCTGTTTAAGCGGTATTCAATTGTTCTGACCAGATTTGTAAACTTGAGTTAGCTTTTGCACTTTGCGTGACTCAAAATAAGTGGACCAATCTCTGCTGGAAGAAAACGAGGTATCTATCGAACCTGGAAAACCAGGAAATACAATCAACATAAAATGTGTGAACAAAGATATTAGGAACAGCCGCCACGCATTGCCTTAAAAGCGCCACCGCTCCTGCCTCTTTAAAATTTCACACACATTACATACTCTCATCGTGGAAATCACACGTCCATTTACAAACACCTACTCAACATAGATGGTAGATACGTACATAATACGCGTTCATTGAGGCACGCACACACGCGCACAGTACAGTCAGACGATGTAATCTGAAATTTTCGGCGGCGCTAGAAAGACATCCGGTGGTAACTGCATCAGATCGCAGATAAGTCGTTTTACACGTGTCGCGTTATGTCCTCTACGTGGGCTGCTCTCGTGCGCTTCACTATTATTATTTTTTCTCAACCCTGCCTCTTAAAGGGTACAGTTTCTTAGGAAGTCACCCTTTTTGTCGACTCTTTGTTTTGAACGCTGTATGATTTGTGAAGGTTAGCTTTGAGTTTTGAGAAACACGATGAGTAAAAAATTCAAAAGTTTGACTATTTTCTGTTAGAGATGAGATGTAAAGTTTTGGGGTATTTTGTAAAAAGAAATTCAGGATATCGTGAAATTAATTTCTAATACAAATTTAGTCAATATAAACAGTTATACATAAATGCTTCAACTTCAAACGACCCTGAAAACATTACCGGACAAAAGCTTCCAAAAAAGTTTGCAAAATTATTTTTACATCTAAACAGAATTAAATAACATTGCAAAATTAAAAGGCTCTCTGAAAAGATCCGAAAACTGGGAAATTCTCGTTTCCAACATGGCTGCAGGCTTCGGGGGTGGTGTGACGGAGACGGAGAATAGGGGGAAAGGGACGATGCGATATGCCAGTCACGTCCCGGGCAAGGCGCGCGCGTGCTCCTCATTCTAATGCCGCTGCCAACCTTACCACTCACACACTCTCACATACGTACACGACGGCTCTGTTCCTACGCCTATCCCGACACACACGCATACATAACTCCTCTTCGTCGGCACACGTATGTGTGCGTACACATATAAAATACATAAACTTCCTGGTAAATAAGCGTAGATACAACTTTCTTATAAGTAAGGCCTGTGTTAGATGCTCCTGCTATATTAAATCTGTTGCGGGCATTTTTCGGGGTCCGCAGTAAAGACTGATGATAACGCCGACAATGGGAAATCATATTTTCCTTCGTAGATAAACGCTGAAAATGGATATTTTATTTTTTGTTTTGGTGCGTTTCGGTCGAGGGAAATTAGTTGTTGCGGTTTTGTGATGTATCACGGTTGTGAGTTTAGGAAATGTTTAGTGCATTGCCTATTTAACTTTATGAATGTAACAAGAGATTATGATCTCCATTTTAAGTATGCACATTTTCAAACTATGATGCGGAGTTTAATCGAATGGTTTCTGGATAATAGATGGTTTGAACCGTTACATTACTTCTTCACAGCATTTCGACAGAATTTTTGAACTTCCAAAACCAATGATTTGAACAGTATCAATGATAAAGTTAATAAGTACTTTCTTACTGTCATAAGAAAATGTTCAACGTTACGATCATCACACATGATAGGAGTCATCACCTGTCAACAGTGCATAATTTGTGGCCCATCAATCGGCGAATCGGTAAACACCATAAAATGCCTGGCTCCATTCTTGGAAGAGACCACCGTAATAACCATTGTTCGTGGCGTTCACATGCAATACCAGTCCGCGGATACACGTCGCTTGAATCTCTAATAGGGTCCCACAATTATATTTGATAAATTTATTTAAACCTGCATTAGCATACGCTTGAAAGGGTCATCGTGAAAGGCCTTGGCTCTGAAATTGTTGGTGCGTTTATTAATTGTTTTGCTATATTTTTGGTTCTACTTGTTTTTTACTTGACAAATTGTATATTTTTACCACAGTGAAATTATAATACCAATTAAGGTTTCCGTGTCAATATTACATCAGTGGCTAGTTATTCATCATTATTTTGGTAAAAAAGGGTTTTTATTGCATTTATCAAATTTGTATTGATGCTACCTATTTGAACAATATACTTACAGATTTTGTTAATATTTGCAATAAGCGTGGAAGAGAAATTTTATACTACCTAGCTACTTAAGACGTGAAAGCTCAAAGGAAAAAAATAATAAAAGCTAACACTAATTAACATATCTCGTACGTACTGTTCCATAATTCAAACTGAATAGATTCTCACATATCTCTAGATGTGAGTGAAAGATTACCCAAAGCTCATCGTAAACTCGAGCTAGGCAGCTTATCTCGCAGACTGACAATTAAGGTACCGTTAGCGCTGAAGTGTTTTCAACAATTTTCCATGGGCTCCTCGTTACCGAGGTTTATAGGTGGATACCGTGGACCCACCTGCTATGCGATGCCTGATAACACCGGCTGTTCATTCATAACTATGAGTGTACGTGACAACACATCGGTTTGTCTGTGCTTGCGATTCGAAGAACAACAGAACTCGAGGACGAGGTTAAATGAAACTTTCTTAAGTGACAATTGGTAGCTTGCTTTTGTTAAATGTAATTATGAACATATCATGTTTACGAAAATATTCCGTATTATTGTTGAGTTGTTGTGTAACAATATAAATATTTTGAGATGAAGTTAGTAAGTCAATTTAAAAAAAAACCTTCTGTCGAGAGCCCGCGATAGAAGATTCTACCAGTCAATGAAGTGGATAGAAACAAAAGAGTCAATTTTACTTTGAGTAACTTTTATTACTTACATTTAATTGGAACTTATTTTGAATTGAACAAAACCTATGTTTTATCGAACGAAAACTTTAAGGTAATAAAATAACTATTTCAACCCGCACATGCTATATTTAAACAAGTTTCTATAGAAACTTTTTATAGCAACTGTAGACATTGAAATGTTCACAAGTATGTATAGATTTGTATTTAGAAAGCCACGACAATTTAGGCGCATAGATACTGTTTGTATACATATTTTGTGTAGGTAGGCCTAGTTTTTACAGGCATTCCACTTGCTGTTTTAAATTTAAATTCTATTTTCAAGGTTCATTCATATTCAACCATAATTTTTGGATGACCGATTCAAGGTTAATGATTTTCCAACCACCAAAACACCAAAAAGTATAAGTTCGATTCGCATGCAGTACAAATATTCGTGCACAGTAGTCTGATTTTCTTTGAATTATCGTAAATATTCTTTATGCATTGTCTAGTAAATTCCATAATTAAACAGGTAACCCTCGATAGCCATTTACCAGCTAAAATGACCTATTGCATATCACAGACCTACAAATCTTGTCTTAATGGACATAATTATGTGGATATTTATTAATACATTCATTTATTTCGTCCATAGGTAGAAATGACAGGCAGTAGTATTTTCGATTACGTTCACCAAGCAGACCACGCAGAGATTGCGGAGCAACTTGGCCTATCACTGGCTGGGAGGTCAGGGGCGGGCTTGAACAGCCCCGCTTCTGGCAGCGAAGAGGGCAGCCAGCATGGCACAAATAATCCCGACGGTGAGTGAATATTTTTAGTGAGGTATTAAAATTCAGCAATCTTGTTGACCCAATTTTGGTTCCAGTGGAAACCAGTGCCTTGACAAAACTGCCTTGGCATTAGCTGAGTGGCCGCCATTTGGTAGCATTATTTTTATTTTTAAATTAAATATTTAAGAACTAACACGTTATGATTGTATTGCACCATATTATTTTTCTTTGTTTCAATTATATATTGAGTAGTGCGGCGCTAGACAGAACTGACGTCTCATCTTGTCATCTGTGCTTACCATTTTTTGGTAAAGTTGTAAGGCTATCTGCGGCCTAAAGCAGTAGTCAGTCAGCGCTATCTTATGACGAAAAGATGGTAACTAATTAATACCATATTCTAAATGAAAGATAGTTGTTCACAATTTCATTTCATGTATTTGTATACACTAAAGTTTGTACTTTGCATGGGTAAGTATTTACGTTTTCATATAAATTCGTAACGAACAGTTAAAAGTCGTTAGACAAAATTTGAAGTTTTTGCTACTGTTAAAAATCAAAACAGTTTTGTAAAAACAGCAAAGTAACACTTCCCGTCCAGTGTTCCGTTACCCATTTAGACGTTCATTTTTAAATGATTTCGTATAGAAAAAGAAGATGAACCAATTCCCCGGGCGAAATGACCAAAAAACCAGATCAGAATTCAATTAAAGTTTCCTTATTTCGGAGGCCGTTGCACCTTCCACAATCGGCGACAATACCGATCCTAAAATTTCACTCGCTATGTCGAATCTATCAATGTCGTCGGTAATAAGTTGTGCTACAATTTGAAATTAGATTATGGATCGTTCACGGCGCGTTTTGAACTTATGAAACGGTCAATGGGGTGTCAGTGGCCACCTTTGTCGCCGCTGATTAATATTTAATTTCATCGCTATGGGAACATCTTTGGGATGTGCGCCTCGCCTAATCTCCCACCGCAGAATTAGATCGGCCAGCAGTAATCATCAATTTAAATAAGTTCGATTGACCAAAAAAATGTGAGCGCCCACTACAATTAAACGGGCAAATAAGCAAAAAAGCCATTGGAACATAATATTACTATCAAATAGCATTTATTGCTCGGTTCACTGCATCCGTAGTTTTTATTGTCTGTGGTTATAATTTAAGTGTAGCGACGTAAAAACATGTTTTATAACCACATACTTTTATTGCTTTTGCTAAAATTCACCTCGAGGTTCCAGAGTGGAAATGTTGATTATTGTTCTTTTATGTTCTGAATTACTGTTTATAGGTATTCTAGCGTAGACAAGAATATGAGGCCTTTATATTTAAGACTGTCATTATTCTGTTTCATTCACATTTCGTTTAAAGCTTACATATCTTTAACGCAACCTAGGACTTCACTACTTTCATAAAAGTATCTGTTTATGTGAAAATAATGTCTCGATAGTAAATCTGCATCGATACCTGAGAAAAAACTCTTATAGTTATACGAGAAACATATATAAAGTTGAAGTTGTTTGTTAATGTAAAAATAAATTAAGCCAAATCACTCGCCACATCAAGGCACTTTTGACCCAATTTTTTTCACCTAACGGATAGTCCGGTTCTAATTTACTAACATGAATACTCTAAGGGCTAGAATCGATTTCAATTTACTCGACCGATGTGTTGAAAAAGTTATCGATAAAAAATCAATCAGGATCGAGGTAGTGTGACAAGTAGCTTATTGTGGTGTGACAGGCGTGGTGAATAAGTCACAGAACACTGGCCCGTGGAGAACACGCGGTATTGTGCTATGATAGCCGTAGATTTCTGGAAGAAAATTGGTGCAGAGCTGTCAACAGAGTGACGGATGTCAGCGGCACCAAAACTTAAGTTCTGAACTTTAAATAATTTCTTATATCTTGTTTCGTTTTGGCTTAATGAGAATCAGTACGCGTGTAAGTAGTAATAATTATAAACTTGGATGTCAGCTAAACTCGAAAAAAAGAAAATTTTACTTTTCGCAAATACGATAAGCAGAATTGAACCAATATAGGTACCTACCAATTAAATGATTCGATGACAATATAATTTTGAGATCCAAAAATAAAATGGAAGAAGTAAATTAATTGGTTTAACATCGTATACTCGTATGAACTGACATTCTATTTTGAACCGTAAAGATTGTTATTAGCCCAAAAATGTAAATTTGTTCGGAAAACTTCAATGTTATCTTTGTGCTTAGTTTAGGTGTTAAGAAATAAAAAACTTCAAGGCTGTTCGAATAGCTCAGGGCTGAGTCACAGTTACGTATGTACTCAGTACAAAGGCATGATTCAACTTTGTACACACATTGTCCAGCTACTGTGTGTCAAATAGTAACTATGCATTTCTATCGTCATTAGACGTAGTCTCAAACTTTAATATACTTAATGTGTGTGTGCCTACATAGTCAAAATCACTATGTATGATTTTTCCCTGTTTGGTAACAATGAACACAACAAGGAGGCTGGAACGAAAGATAATTCCGTGATTCCGAGGTCAGGTTGAGCCGTCGATCCCGTCTGCCAATATGGCTGTCGTTACCGTACTGTTTTTGGGTTCAAAACTTGGAAATCGATACGAAGAAATGACAAAAATATTTTGTTATCGTAATGGTATCTTTGAGATCCCTTTAAACGCAATATATTTCAATTTAGCATTTATTTTATAATATTTTATTTGTTGATAGATCTCCTTCACAATATTTTTGAAAGTAACAAAATTATAATATTTTAAAATCGTATAGTTTCAGAACCACTATAAAATGTTTT
Organism: Leucinodes orbonalis; assembly: GCA_019425675.1. Taxonomy (NCBI): domain Eukaryota; kingdom Metazoa; phylum Arthropoda; class Insecta; order Lepidoptera; family Crambidae; genus Leucinodes; species Leucinodes orbonalis. Next base: position 209,178 of record PQWD01001290.1, read on the forward strand.
GGAGTCATGAAAGTAGCAACGGAATCAATTAGAGCGTGATGTTGATCCGGCTCTCAAGGGACTCGAAGCTCAAAATTATTTTAATTAATTATTCAATCAAGAAGTCTTTCGCCTTGAGCTTTGATTGTTTATAAAAACGTGGAAAACTATTTCTGACGATTCCATTCAACGATTTACAGTATGAAATAGTATACTTATCGAATTAAATAATGATTTCGAGGTAACTACAGATTTACCATATAGGTTTTACGCAAACGTGTCGGTAATCTTGTATGAAAAATATCTCAAAAAAATAATACGTTTTATGTGATATTAAGAAATCTGTGATTTTTTTTGGAAAATCTAATTTGTGATGGTCACCTGTAACCAACCACAACCTTAAATGTTTTCATTAAAAGTAAAACAGATTTTATTGTTGTTTTCAACAGTATCAGCACAAATGAGTTTGGCTGCAAGCGGAGCGTTATACAAAGGCATGGACCGAGCATTCTGCGTGAGGATGAAGAGCACTCTCACCAAACGAGGGTGTCATTTTAAGTCTTCAGGATACAGGGTAAGGATTCTATATTTAGTCAAAAAAGCAAGTACACAAAATCATTGTTTCAGATTTATAAATACAAAATGTTAATGGCTTTACCAGTTTTTATATACTGTTAACTAATTTTAAAAATAAAAAGAATAATGCGTTCCAAATTCAAAATTTAACTAGTAAATCTTGTAAGCCATTGATCATACTTGATCATGAAAATATCTGTGGACATTTTCTTCTTATCTAGCATTAGAGAGAAATGAATGGAAGCTGAATTTTCATTTTCAATCTAGGTTGGAAGAAACAAGGAGGGTGAATCATCAAGATATGGCGAGAATGGTAACTGGCGGGTGGGTATCTTTAAAACGAATGTTTACAAAGGAAGCCATGTTATTTATTGTCGTTTTAGAGGTCCGTCTTTCTAATTCACTTTAAGTTTGCCTAATGATGTAGATTTCGTGTCTCTATTTTTATTATTACTTATCTAAGTGCTTTCTCTGAAACAAATTCATAGATAAAAATCACTCGTAACACTCTTCAATATCACATTTACAGAGCTGACTATTTTAAATGGCATTTGGGATGTCCTAAACACGAATGTATTTATTGTACAGAGTAGGGTGCCGCAGGGATCAAGTGCTGCCCATAATTTTTGCCTTAACTCGGTGTTAGGTCATAAAGTACGGTTATTATCTCAAGCGACTTGCGAATTTCGTACTAGGTGCGTAAAATTGCCCGTAATAGATTAAGGGGAGTAGATTTCGTTTATTCTTTATAGACAGCATTTGGGGCTCTTTTATTTTTCCATATTTAAATATTTGTTTTGCTAATCGAACATTTACCAGTTATAACAATATGGTTTAAAAACACTCAAAAAACTAAAGTTGTGGTTAAGAGAACATACCTACTTATTGTTCAACTAATGTCGATGGTCATTATAGGTATAATTAAGTGATTTAACTAGGCAGCGTATTAATCGAGAAATTTATCCCATAATTTAATATTATCTTAATCTAAATGGCTTATACAATTCGCACGAGTATCGACAGAGCAATTAATACCGCAGTTATTATCCTCTGCGCCGCCAAATTGGAAAATTTCAAATTAGTTCATCTTTCATTTGATCTTTGCAGTCGATTACCTTAGACTATGTATTATATTATCTACGTGACTTTTGTGTTTTCCCAACAAACTCGACAAAGCTTCGCGAGTTCATCTTTCTTATATGAAACACGTTTCTGCTCGCAGCACGGGAGGATGAATTCGGAAAGTTTTAACGAGATTTTTTATTACTTGTACTCCAAGGCTGGCTTTGTCTCTTTGACTTTTGAATAAAATTTAATGAACGTGTGCCTTTAGTGAAACTAGGAAATGTTTTCCTTGTATTCTTCTGCCTGTGTATTATTTATAACGAATCAAAATTACTAAATAATATTGCTATGAGATATATTCAGTACGAGTTTATTTTGTGTACCTATAGTTTTTGTACTTACCTACATACTAACCTAAAGTATTAAATTACAGTTTGGGTGACAATATTAGGATTATGGCACTCGTCTATAAACATTCGAATGTTTTTTGATAAAAGTACGTTCTCCTAATAAGACTAGTCTTTCCTAAGTAAAAAAAAAAACATCATTATCCTAATGAGTAGTACCTCATATTTAGTACATCAAAGAAACATTGGAAAGCCTTCGTTTAACAGTGGACGTTTTAGGCTGTAATGACGATGATGATTCTAGTACACTTCATATTGAAGTCAGGCGGTAAGTCAAGTCATGATTCTTCGATAACTTATCAGCTTTTTTATTCTTTCCAGGTTGTGCTGATGCTCTGTCGCCTTCGACCTCAATACTCATTCTCACACAGTCGAAAGTCTCCGACAGTTCTACTGGGCATGGTCGCTTTGGCCATAGCTCTACCACCACCCTCTGTGCACGAGATCCGACTGGAATCCGACATGTTCGTCACGAGAATCAACTTCGACTTTAGAATAGCGCACTGCGAACCAAGGTATTAGTTTATAAGGGTCTCTGCTAGGGAGTTCATTAGAACCCATGATATTTATAGCTCAATCGAAATGTTTACCTCGTGGAGTGAGTGAAACATTAATGATATTTTTCAATTTCAGCAGGGTGTCGGAGTTATTAGGCTACACGGCCGAAGAATTAACGGGGAAGAATCTGTACGCGCTATGCCATGGCGAGGATGCCAACAAACTAAGAAAATGTCACGTAGATTGTAAGTATTTGTTTAAATTATATATCTTACCATTTAAAAATAAATTAATGAAAGGAATGATTTTATACATACCTACATAAATTTATTAGTAAAAAAATTAATAATAAATATTTATATTAGTTTTTAATTTAGTATGCATTTATTTACTGCATATTATCTAGTGACAGATCGTTAAAATTAATTTATGAGGTTATTTTTACTTAAGGTTGTATTAAATTATTATCAACAAAGACACCTTCAGCTTCACTTATAGATCATCGCATGTTTATAACATCAACCTGAATCATAAACCTTGTAGTGTCATCAATTGTCTATAAACGATTGCCGATGAATCGTCCACCCATGACCCAATATCATGTGGTGAAATCCTTTGCAGCCTAATGTTGCAACCATCTATTTGTATTCAGTTGATACCCTGTAGAAATCCATGTCAAGAGGCCTGGCACCTCAAGGTACTAGCGACACGTTACGAGGAAAATTTACGAGTCCAATGTGTCTTGTCGGGGAATCTTCGTTAGCTTGTCTGCAGTCTTTAGTTATGTTGTTGCTTCGAAGAAATCTTAGAAAGTCATGTCACATACCTACTTGCGTGAAAAGTAAGTGTTTTGACGAAGGAGATTTATATTATACATAGTATGAAACATATCAATTTTAATCCATCTACAAGACAAAAAAGTCCTCTGATCTAAATAATATGTCCTTTAAAAAGTATTGATAGTTTCACGAACAAGTTTTTCTTGGAAAATTATTTATTTGGATTACTTACATGAGGTACAGTAAATTTAAACGTATAATAAGTCCTTATACGCTACTTATTCTAACTATCCTCATAAACAAAAAGTAACCACATCTTGCTTAATTTTTTTTTAGAATATTAACTAAAGTAAACTATAAAAAAGAGAAAAACAAAAATTAAAATCTAAAATAAAACTAAATTAAAATCACTTCAATTAACATAAAGAGTTGGCACTATATCAATTTTTTTAATAAGTTTAATAATTTCGGGAGGCTATGAAAGTGTATATGAGCTAGCTCAGGCATCATCTGACAGATTTTGTCATAATTTCTAGACATGCGATTAATTGGAGAATTCTGGCCCATCCTAGTTCTGCAGTATTTCTTTCGAAATAATTGGGAGGGATACCTTGGAATACGGGATGGAATGTTAAAGTGTATCATTTCTAATAATTTGGGGCTATCAATATGATTGTTTAATAATTTATGGAGATAAGACATTTCCAGACAAATTCGGCGTAAAGATAGTGCGTCAATTCTAAAATGATTGTTTCTTTCTGCATATGTAGTTAGTTTTTTTGATACTTTATAACGGTAGGCCATGCTGCGGACAATTTTTTTCTGAACTTTTTCTATTCGCTGTTCATACAATTTATAACTTGACTCCAGACTGGGCTACAATATTCCAGCTTACTCCTGACGTAACTATTGTAAAGTAGAATAACCGAGGAGGGATTCTTAAAATGTCTCGTGTTTCTCAAAATAAAACCGAGTGCCCTATTTGCCTCATTTACATTTTATCAATGTGTTGTGAAAACCTTAATTGAGTATCCATATCTACACCTAAATCTCTGACTGTATTTACTTCTTCGAGTCTGATATCATTGATAGAATATTCTGTATTGACCTTATTACGTTTTTTTGTAAATTTTATATGACGCATTTTTTTTGCATTTAAGAACATCTTATTCTTGTGACACCACTCTTGGAGACTATTAATATCCTTTTGCAATTTATCGTCATAATACGTCGTTATAATACGTCATCGGCAAAAAGGTAAATATTACTATTTTTAATTGTATTTTGATATCGTCAATAAACACATTGAAAAAAAGAGGACCTGGGACAGATCCTTGAGGAACACCAGATGTTGCAAGAAATGTATACGACTCTTCACCATTTTCAACGACTTTAGATGGCCGATTTGTAAGGTATGAAGCACACCATTTCAACAAATTGTCTGTTACACCAAACATGGTCAATTTATTAAGGAGAATTTTGTGATTTACTTTGTCAAATGCCTTCGAAAAATCTGTGTAGACTGCATCTACTTGTAACCCTTGATCTACGACTTCCATTAGTTGAGACGTGAAAAGAATTAAATTAGAGTTAGTCGATCGCTTTTTCATAAAACCGTATTGATGTATGCTTAAGTATTTCTGAATGTGTCGGTACATGCAAGTATGAACCAATGACTCAAAGATCTTTAGGTAAAACTTTGAGTTATATTTGTTATTATAGTTTTTATGTAAAACTTTGAGTTTTTGGTCCCCAGTTTCTTGATAGGCACCAGATATATTCGTTATAGAAGTCATTAATAATTCACTCACGCTTTTCAGTTGAAGCTTGCGTTTAGATATCGAGAGGAAAATTCTTGTTCAAATAATGTAATCATAGTCTCGTATACACGGATATTATTACTTTTCCACGCATTCGTCAGCAGAATACAATTTGGGCCTAACGCCGTGCGATGGAACGCGCGGTTGTGATTTGAATAATAATTTTTATGCCATCATTTTGGTTTCCTTTCCCCGGGCATACGTGGGAAATGTCATGCCTTAATGTCCTTTGAGATAGCTTTGTTGATTCTGTCGTGCTTTATGCCTATTTTACTACTTTATGTGGCTTACCGAGGGTTGGAAGTAGTACGCGAGCATATATTTAAATTTTGTCTACATCCTTTAACGTATTACGCACCGGATTTTCAGACACAATAGAAAATCTATTGTGACTGTTCAATTGATATCAATCAGACTGTGGTGGTTAACGGGTTAAAAGATTTGAACCGTTTAGGTATTAGGTACTAACAGTCAGTTTTGATCTCATTCAATTGTTATTATGCTCATCTTTGAGAATATTGATACAAAAATGTAGTATAAACCTACTTCCAATTACAGAATTGTAAACAATAATGTTGACTTCAACAAAGTACCTACCTTTAATCCGTCTTTCATGAATGGACACTTTCTGACGTAACGATCTCTTGACCAATCAATTCAAATTAGTCCAAGATGGCGTCGATTCGAACGCCAATCACGGCGCGTTTCACGTCATACGGTTTTTCTCCGGTACTTGTCGGTTGATAGCTTTACGAGACGTTACTTAGCATTGTAAATGTCTATATAGATGCCGGTCAAATGTGGACAATCCGGGTGTAGAATAACAATTGTTGGGATTACCATAAAAGTCCTGGTGTTTGGTAGAAAGCGGGTAATTTGGTTACAGCGATATACGCGCATCGGTTGCCTGATGAAGTTATTGACGACATTTGGGGTGTATGTATTTAAATTTGTGCATAATGTAATAATATTATACGATGGTGTTTGGGGACTTCCGACAATGAGGTATTTAATGGCCATCTAATGAATCATGCTGATGTAGATGGACGTGCAAAGTTTTGGAATAACATACTTTTAAAACAAAAATTCTGAATGCGCATTCAGCTCACATATGTGGGTTTTGTATTAGAAATACGATGACGACGTGACTTATCTTCATATTTTGAGTATCTACCAACGTCAAATATAAGACCTTTATCGTTTGTTTAGGTTTTATTAATGTAACGCTTTAATGCATGTATACTACTTGGCATACAAATTCTACGCCTTAAACTAAACTTCTCAGAACATTGAAGAATGAAACTGTATCTTTAATATTTATAACTGAAAAGGAAATTACGATGGCAGTTTTGGCTTGATAAAATGGAAGCATAAATTGCAAATTATGGTATAGATCTTAGGTAGATACATAAACTGTCTCTAGGATGAAAGGGATTACACTCTGTCTTCAATTATTACTTGTAAACACTACTTTGCATGCTGTTCGTTGTTATCTATTCGGTATGCGGGTTAGGCTTTACCTACTGGGTTTAGTAACTCGCATGTAATACGCCGCTGACCATTTTTAGTGTTCATGTTACATTCCTTTGCATTTGTTCCGATTTCGTGATGTCGATGATTTTTTTATTTACAACGTTGTTCTGTTGGTTTAAAGAGCAAAAATACGTCATCATGTATTAAAATCTACTATGATCGGAATCCTAATAAAGGACATTATTGTGATAACCTGATACACATTAAATGATTAATCTGACAGCTAGCTAAGTTCAATGACTTCAGAAAAATCTAAGAAGCATTGGGATAGGTCTTGATTCTATACAGAGACATAACATTCTTGTTATTGAAGCTTAATTTATCAATTTGCAAATAACGTACGTGTACAAGTACAATACAAGAACTGGACGCGGACGATCAGTTTCACTTGTTGGCCGCGATCCAAGTGCAACTCCCATAAATAATTAATAAACCCCAACAATATACAATGCGACAACAAAACCAAAAAACAACTTTGCTCTAATGACTCACGTAACACAATACACGTGTATGTCTTAGTCTTTTGTGTAATGTATCTAATGAATATAACGATGGTTGTGTATCAACGCGAATGTTATCATAACCCATTGTCCGATTAACATTAATCACAAGGTCGAACTGAAGGCATTAGTTGACGCCAAACACGGTTAAGTTTGGCTAACTCCATACTGTTTTTGAAATAACATTACCTATTTTGTTGCTCTGTTGTTTTTGTTGTGTTAGGTAAGGTTCGTTAAATCATACAGCTAGAAGTCAAAACTAAACTGATCTAATATTAGGAAGTAGATATCTTCTTGAACTGATCTCATATAAGATACTGTCTTCCGAATAGACATGAGTATTGATAACGTCTACAATCTTATACGTAACATTTGTGTGTATCAGTACCGCGATGAATCCTGCGGAACCATTTACGTGACTATGGCTATTCAGCTAGATGTACCTTCTGGAACAGTGTGGAGGGTAACGCTCCAAAAAACCACCACGATAAGAGTCATCAAGGAGACCAAGTCGAGCATTAGACACTTAGGCCCGTATTCCTGAACGAGATTCAAGCATAAATCTGTACTTAAATAGAGATAGAAAAGGATGCCGCTATCTATCGTATATAGCGCTATCCCTAACTCAATTTAAGCAAAGATCATCTTTGGGTCTCGTTCTTAGAATACGGGCCTTAGTTTGGAATGATTTAAAAGCATACTGAAGACTTATTAGTTTCTATAAAAACGACGATATATCTTTAAAATGTTTGACCATTTTGATCTTTTGTTCCAGTAATGAACAAGGGTCAAGTCCTGACCCACTACTACAGGATAATGAACAAGCTAGGCGGTTACACCTGGATGCAGACTTGCGCCACTGTCGTCTGCTCATCGAAGAATGCTGAGGAGCAGAACATTATCTGCGTCAATTATGTTATTAGGTCAGTATGATTATCACGTCTAATTCTTGGTATGGACTTGATATTGCCTTCATTCAATATATTAAAGATGTGCCTTTGTAATCTTAAAGTTAAATATCTAAGCTACTAGCTAAGCCTGTATGAGTATATCCAAAATAAAATCTCCAGATTCCTATCTGCAACGCAAAAGATTTTGTTTCTCAGGAATTTATTATCGTGGGACCATTTTTGCCGAAATGATAAAAACAATTGGGAACCGCCAGTAAATGAGTAAAAGAATGCATAAGTTTTCCGCCTTGGGTACTTTAAAGTTAACCGTTTACCCTTACTCAAGTAACATTCCATGCACAACACGTTATGTCAGAACTAAAAAAAGATGTCAGATGTATTTGTATGCTGCACCTTGTCATAGCACTTAGCACTTGATTGATTTTACTTATCATATGTTATAAAGGACGCCTTTGTAATCATGACGTCACTTTTAACGATAGCTTTTCCTTTTACAGCGGGCGGGAATATCCCAATACTGTCATGGACTGCTGTCAGCTGGAAGAAAGTGTTCAAGGGTGAAAAGAGAAGAAACAGCAGGTGACCCAGAGAATGGACCTCCTGATACAGATAACTCAGGAGGACCACCGCCGCCTCCAAGGCATCAAGGAGAAAGAACTGAACCCCCTACCAATGCGGAGTCAGCTTCAACAGCGCCCGTACCTACATCAGATGTCACACATCTAACTAGACTGAACGATGCACAACCCTTACCACTGCACGCCAACCCCGAAAGAACCTCACCAATGCCAGCTAGAAGACTGAAAAAACGAAAACACACAACCGAGGAAGACGAAGAAAGAGAGGAAGAACGGCGAAAGTCCTCTTCTAACCCTGGAGCAGCGATTTCACCTGCAGAGCGTGACTTGAACAAAACTAACCTGGCAATACCTGAGGGTCCGACTGACGCCACATCAGTAAGAGACTTGGAAAATGCTATGTCCAAACATTTACCTTCATTGGACGGCAAAGAGATATCACATAGGCCAACTGACTTCTCAACAGACGCTCTACTGAAGCAACAACAGCAAAAATCTACTATCCAGTGGATTGGAACGCAGAATCATCATCTGAACCACTTAAACAGGCAGCTACCTGGTAATCACACTTCAACGCCGGCGTCGGCACTCCTGAGACAGCTTTACGCGAATAGAGAAAGCGTTATTCGAAGCAACTTCCTAGGAGATGGTCGAACGGGAGGGTACTATTCAGGTGACGGTCAAACTGGTCCTTTACCAACTCCACCCGGCAGTGAGGGTTCCAGTTACGGGGAGCAGTTAGGCCACAAGGGGACAGACATAGGTTCTCTAGCTTACGGCGGGTACGCGGACTACCATTCAGCAATGACGCCGCCTGGATCTGTGTCTCCTAGGGATAAGCAGCAGTATGCCCTATCTTACGATAATAGTGCTTACTCGGAAGCGTTGAGGCATTCTTATTTAGGAGAAGCGCCGTTGCCGTTAAAGCCTCAAGCGTACTCTGCTGTGCCTGGGGCGTTAGATTACGCATCACCGTTAGATCAATCCCAGTTCTTCCACCCGCCATCTTCATTCCACTTGTACCATCCTCAGGCGCATACTGCGCATGCGCCGCACACACATCAGAGTGTCGACAAGTCAGCTCCACCCAACACTAACTGGTACTCGGCCGGTTCATAGCCATATCCCTGATAGTTGAACCGTTTTAATAGTGTAAGTGGGTATAAGAGCATTTGAAATGAACAAAGCGTTTTGTGCACAAAAGTTTGACATTTGATTTGACTGTTAAGTTTCTTTTTTTCATTGTTGACGTGTATGTGTTATTTTTGGATTAGGCTGTTAGCCCATGCCCGATAAATCGGTGACCGTTTTTCAATAAAAAAATAAATACTGTTTGCAATGGAGGTTCACACTCAGCCTACAAAAATTACTTTTTCAGAATAATCGGTTATACAAAAGGTCTGAAGTATGCGAACGGCCTTAAGAAATGGCGGAATTTTATGACAATGTAAATATTATAGTTCTCAGCGACATTCCATTAAATGTATACGGACGACAAGACTTCGTACTATGAAATACTCAGAATGTAGATAGTGGAAAGCTCAGCCGCTGAATTATTTTTCTTGAAGTGTTGATTAAGTAATGTGCCAAAAACGGTGCTTCAGTACAACGCGAGATGCATTTAGATTAAAGAAAACACATTCCAAAAATACATTCCATGTGTTATGTAGCATTTAGGTGGTGATGGAGGAGTACAGTAGGAAATAATTAATTGTAATATTTTTCAATATTTTTTTTAAATTATACCTAAATCATATCTAAATGAGCAATGATAAAAATCAAAGATGAGCCTTTATAAATATATAACTTCAGTATGTTTATATCATAATATGTTGACGAACATAAGTTACTGACGTTTTAGTTATATTGCAGACAATATTTTATATTTTTAACAACCCAAAAATTAACTCATTAATATCTCTATCCCAGTATGTTCAAATACTGAATTTTCTATATTATCATTTGAAAACTGAACAAGTTTAAAAGCCGAATGACACACGTACAGTGGGCTACATAAATAGCTTATTGCATATCATTTTAAAGTTAAGCTTTTTGTAAATTATTGTACCATATTTAGTACTCCACGACTGTACTTAGGCGGTTGTTATACGACTCTTGTCCTGTAAATTGTAGTATATAAGAATTGTATATTATTATTTCTTACCTTCGAAATAAGATTTCATTGTACATAAAATATTGAATAGGTTTATTGTTATTTATACATTCGTCGCTCAATGACTGTTAACAGCTATTAAGTACATTAGAATAGCTAATTTGCATTAAAAAAAGCATAAAATGGACATAAAGTTGTCACTTTTAGTACCTATATAGTTAATTTTGCCAATATCAATGACAATTTGAAAAGTATAAAAGTACTCAACGAATTATTATTTTTAAATTTAAATCATGACAGAACTACAAATACTCAAAATCTGTTATTTATAATACAGTGTATTATTTGACGGCCCAACGCAATATGGTTTTCGCACGCTATATGTAATTTTATGATAAATTAATTAGGTATTAATTCCATAATTATGTATATTGGTAATATTTATGCTACTTTATCTGTGCAATACGAGTGAGGAAAAATGTTGTTCATTTCGATTTATAGGCTTCGTTAATCGTAAACTAATGTAATTATCATTAAAATTGTAATTATCGTAATGAAAATTGGGAATAGTATTTAATGCAATTATCTGTTGTGTTTTTACAGTATTTGTTTCGACCTCAATCATGATTCCATGTATTTTTATTTAAGTTGATATTATTATTGAACAAAAAATGAAGTTTTATTTCTCTGATTAAATAATTAAGAATTTTCAAAATAATCGTTTTATTTTCTATTATTACTTTGTATATTGTACTTGAAAAGGCAGTGTCATTAGATTTTGTGTTTTAAGGATAGATGACAATTAAATTAAAGTACATTTATAAATTAAAAAAGTATTTATTTCATTGATGTTACCCTTATATCATATACAATGATTATGTAAATAATTATTTTCATTGGTACATCATCTCATTTCTCAGGTATAAAAATGTGAGATTCAATAGGTTTCGTCTGATGGACGGATTAATATTAACATTACATTAAAATTAAATTGATTTACTATTTAAAATCTAATATTAGTATAAAATAATCATAAATGCATTCAGTATTACTAACATACAATTATATTTTATATGAGAAAGATTAATTAGTCTAAAAGAATATATAAAAATGAGTACAGATAAATGCTTATATTCAATAAAAGACAAAAGTAATAAAATGTTTACTTAAATGTGTTAAACACATAGCTTTTATATTTTATTAATTATTTAATTAATAATGAAGAAAAATATTAAAACACACGACATACAAATATACACGGAATAAAGAGTTAACACTATGCAATTTTACAAAACATACCTATTGAATGCAATAAATGCCTTTACGGAAGTCATCTTACTAACCGCTTAAAATATTATATTCCTACATAGGTCACATTATAAAGTTACCGCAAACTTGTTACCTGATTTTATTACATAATAGATATAAACAGTAACTATTGCAAAGTGATATTTAAGATTGGCTATGTTTTTATCAAATGGCGAAGTGATCGACGATGGGTTAAAAAGGGCCATATTTCAGATCGCTGCTGAATGTCTGCAATAACAGGCTTGAATTTTAGCAAGATAAATTAGGTTTGATTTTTTATTGAACTTTGGCGTGTTCAATAACTTGCTTCATTTCGGTAGAGTTATGTGACGCCTCTAGGATGGGAAATATAGGCATTGAACAGGTAGAGAATACCAGGTAAAACATAAATACGATTTAAAAACCATTTCTGAAACCTTAGTTTTTTAATAAAATATATATATATAGAAGACTCAAGTCTTTAAAGATTTCAATTAGTGAATGAATGGTTTTTATTTCATTTTCATTCTTGATATAGTAGCGCCGTGGTTTAATGCTCAAAACTGGCACAATTGATTTCTACTTGGCTCAATCGATGGTGCTGCTATTTATATTGAACAACAATTACAGTAAAATTTGATACACAATACACTAAATAACAATACATTACCAAGACCCATTCAATTTTTCTAGAAAATAAATGTTACCATCACATGAAGTGATATTTGGCGGGTTCGATGGCGTAGCGCGTAACGTTTATATATGTAAAGAGCTTTTTCAAAAATACTAATATAAAAAATATGAATTCAGGGACAGGACAACAATTTAGCTATGATTAATGTAATTAATTTTATTACAACAAAAAAAAAACAAATTTTATCAGGAATAATTGAAGGTAACTAACTAAACTATCATAAAAAGTAAAAAATTGCAATTCATTATCATTTGTTAATGATAATTTGCTTTCCTTAATTATTGAACACTATAGATCAAGATAGGCACTCCAAAAAGTCCATAATTTTACAATAATCTGGAATTCTAAGGCTTTGCCATTAGTAATTCACAGGTTTACATAGATACTACAAAACTATATTAACATTATATAATAACACACCCTGAACCATTTGTAACGAACAGTTTGTCTGTTACTTAATAATAAACTTAATTTCAACCATCATACATCAAAATGTATGTCTCAGAACCAAGATTTGCAAGTCTGTTATCAATATACAAGGCACAATGTGTAAAATCGGCAAACATAATTAAAAAACACGATAAAGGTTTTTTAATAAAATTAATCGGCGAGAAATACCAAGCTCTCTGCGGTCGCTAATTGCCCGGTGAAGCTGTAAAGGCCATCTGCGGCCAAAAGGAGAAGTCAGTTCGAAAAAAAAACTCGCAAGATCAGCAAGTGGACCGGTCACGTATCTCACAGAACCTATGGCCATTGGAGCAGACTAGTTCTGGAGTAGAGACCGCGTCTTAGCAATCGTAGCGTAGGACTTAACGACTTGGGAAAGGTATTTCTCCCCAGGCCTTTTGTTTCTTACAGTGGCAAGAGAGAGAGTAGGGAATCAAAGCCTAGAACTTTATCTTTAATTGTGCTTTATTGGATAAATATTAGGTGTACTATACTGTACACATTTTGGCCACAGATAGCCTCTGCAGCTATTGCGAATGCAATTGGCAAGTGCAGAGGACTTTCAGCCTTAACAAATATGTTTGTCGATTTACATTTCACAAATAAAAGTACCCTAAAAGAGTTTATATTTAAAATAAAGGTGTGTTTGAGTTGTTATGTTAATATCTTACAAGAAGTCTTATAACTGGTAAATAATGTAAAACTAGAACTTATTACCTTATAGTATATTTAGTATTCTACCAAAATTTCTATATTTGGTGACTGCATTTCTAATATTATCTGATACTGTGAGAACACACACAGCCAACAGTAAATCTGAAATAAAAATAAATAATTATTACTATCAAATCAAATTAAAGCATTTATTTCTAATATTAAAATCCACATAAATGTTGAATTAAATGTAATGAAATTAAAATCACTCAACTTCGTTAAAATAAATAAACTACCATCTTTAAAATTACAAATGGATATCATTTTGAGCATTAATTATATCATTTTAAAATTAAGATTATAAATTACACCTATATATAGAACTACTTTTGTATAAAGCAAAATAAAATATTATAAAATGTAAGGAATATTGAAAAAAAACAATAATAATAATGTCAAATAACTATCTAATAATGTAAATAAAATGTTATTGAAGCTACTACAGCTTATGCAGCTCTCTTATGTAGAATGGCATTACTTTATAATTTTGTACAAGAACAACCAACAAAACCATTAACTAAAAAGTAAGTATCTAGTTATGATAGATTTAATCAAGCCTTAAA
>PQWD01001291.1:0-57000 GCA_019425675.1 Leucinodes orbonalis
TGTTCACTTTAAAAATCAATGACGTGTCATCAGCAAAAAGAACTATATCTGAAAGGCTTTTACAATAGTAAGGGAGGTCATTTATATATATTAAAATAAGACAGGGCCTAAAATTGAACCCTGGGGCACTCCTATGCGCAAAAGAGCGCCTTGCGAAATTATGACATTAATACACTTTCTGAACTCTTTTCGATAAGTAAGATTCTATAAGACTTAATGAGCAGTCTGATACACCGTAATGTCTCAACTTTAATAAAAGTGTTTCATGGTCGACGCAGTCAAAAGCTTTAGACAAGTCGCAAAAAAATCCAATTGCATTGCTTATCCTCGCAGGCATCAAAATATGCTTAATTAGTGCAATCTCTGCGTCAGTAGTATTTTTATTTTGGTGAAGCCAAACTGTTTTTCATGTAATAATTATTAGCGTTAAAATGTGAAAGCAACTGATTAAATAATATTTTCGAAAATTTTACTTAATGTAGGTAAAATAGATATTCATATTCTATTCTATTATTAAAATTCATATTCTTATTCATTTATTGCGCATGTTGGTTAACAATGGTCTTATAATATTAGTACAGGCTTCTCAACATGACCCTGTCAGGGCATTGTAACATTTGTTAGGTATTTAAAACTAAGGCTACAGTTTCAGATATAGGCCTAAAGTTAGATGGATCACTTTTATCACTGGATTTAAATCATCATCAGCTCATTAAACGTCCCCACTCAGGGGCACGAGCCTACCCGTATAGGGTGATTAGGCCTTAGTCGTCCACGCGGGCCCAGTGCGGATTGGACGACTTCACACACAACCTTCGAATCTCTTCGCAGGCGTGCATGAAGGTTTCCTCACGATGTTTTCCTTCACCGTAAGAGCGTCGGATAACGTACATATATTTTCGAAAATTCGAAAACACATTGGTACGTATCGGGATTTAAACCTCAGCCCTCCCGCCAGGAAGGCGACAGTCGACACCATTGCGCCACCGACGCTCCCCGGATTTAAATAAAGGTATTAATTTACTGTATTTCATTAAATTTGGGAAGAGACCTTTATCTACACAAGTATTAAATATCAATGCTAGATGGGGTGCTATGTTATCGATAATTACTCTTATTATATAAGTAAAAATACACCATAAATCTTCCGTTTTTTTAATGTTTAATCCCTTAAAAGTTTTAACAATTACTTCAGGAGTTATGTGCTTAAAGCTTAAATAATTTGTTGCATTTACAGACACTAGATTTTAGAAGAGAATCAGCAATAGAAGAACTAGAATTTAAATTACTGGTTGTTTTAATTGGAATGTTGCTAAAATAATTTTTAAAGGCACTAGCTACTTCAAGATCCGTGCTAAAAATACTATTGTTCATTTGAATAGAGAGATTATTATCGCGACTCTTATTCTTACATGTTTCTTTGTTAATAATATTCCAAGTGGCTTTAATTTTATATAGGTTCTAGAACCTACTATTTTGTTACGCAAATAGATTGACTTAGCAGCATGACAAGCTTTTTTAAAAATTTTTGAATTATTTCTTACAAAGGTAATAAATATTGGATCCGATGATGTTGCTTTCAAGTTATAAAAAATTCAATTTCTACTTTTGTATATTCCCTGTGTCGCCCATTCACAGAATTTGGATTTTAAATTATCTACTTTAATTGTTTTTGTTGAGAAGATACTATCACAACTACTTTTAACTACATTAAATAAGTCCTCATATAAGCTGTCAATATTTGACACATTATAATGCAATTGAGAAATTTTTTGGTCAACGAGAGTCTTGTATTTGTTAATACGGTTATTATTTATTGGCCTACAAACAATATCAAAATTTTTGATATAGAGTTATTTTAATTGACATAATATATTAAAAACAATAGTCTCAAAATTTTCTGTAACACCTATATTTAATCACGTGAAAAATTGCAAAAATTAATATTTTTCAATGTCGAACTTGTGGCCTTATTTCAAATTTTTTAGAGAAAATGAAAAATCAGCATTTACCAACGTCTATCACAGTAAAGAAGTGACGATAACTTTGACTCCTAGAATTTATAACGTCGTACTTGGTAAATCATACTCGTAGTTGTATGAAAAATGAGAACCAACGAAAACGGAAAAAAAGTCTTTGCAACAATTCATATTCATGTATCCATCTAAAAAACAGAAATCCTAAAAATCTTCCAGGAATAACATAAAGATCCATATTCACTACTTTAATTGAAACTCATTGCGGTAACTTCAATAATACGGAATGGTATGCTTAGGATAAATCGTAATTTACTTTTTGCATCAATTAATTTTCTCCGGTGTATGACCTGCAGTGAAAGGACTGCCAATTAACTAAAGGGTAAAGATAGTACGATAATAGTCAGGCTCTAAAAATATCATGTCTGCATTGTGGCAGGCACGTTCCGGTCTTGTTTATAGTGTTTCAAATTATTTGATCAGTAAAAGTTGTGGAATTGAACAAACATCCAACATGGTTTGAAAGTGTTAATTCTTTTAATCATTTACAAGTTTTTTCACGACATTATAATTTAAGACAATATTTTTGACAAAGTATGCTAGAACTTTTATATTTTTTTTAGTATTATTGTCTTTATGTCATTTTTTATTACTAGTGAGAGCAGTTTTAAAAAAACACACTTCTTATATAAATTTAAATAAATTTACGTTTCTTTAATTACGCCTCATATTTTACGGCGAACGATTGGTAGTCTTTGATCCTAACGATACGATGGAAATCTCCTATATCTTCTAAAAAGAAAATTTATTACGTGAAATGAATACATTTTGCTGAACTTTAAATATTTTGAGTGTATAAAATAAAAAAACATTCATGCCTTAATAGTAGGAAAAATAAGCAATCCCAATTTTCTTTAGTGTCATCGATCTTTTTATTGAATGTTTGCAAAATTAAATGAAATTTACAGATAGGCACAATCGAGAAATGACAAGTACACTTTATATTGGATAACTTTTATCATCAAACTCTAATAAATTAATTAAAGTATTCATACAATAAAAGAATTGATTGTATAAAAAAATGTTGTTATAAAATTTGTTTACTAGGTATTACAGGTATGTTCTTTGCAAAATAAATTTAGGCTGATATACCTAGATAAATCTTAATATCTCTTTCTTACGATTTGAGCTATTATTTTATTTCCCGCGAGTCATGGCTACAGTTTTTTTCCGTGCCTATAAAGCAGTTGAAATGAAGTAGTTTCCATTCTCATACTATTAGCCTGGATTAAAATGTAATCTTACAATCAGTTTGCCTGCACATTAATTACCTTTATGAGCTTTTAAGAATGATACATTTTATAAAAACTGCTGTTTTGCAAAAGCAACGTTTTTAAAAAGTCTTTCACCGTTTTGAAAGATAACTAAATATTGGGCTTACATGAATATGAGCATAATGACTAGTTCAGATTTCAATAGACTCATGTCATAATGTGTCTGTAGTGTGATAATCTTATTCATGACCTTTTTTACGGCTATCAATCTTATTTAAACTAACGAAGCAAAATTTCAACGCTACTTCTTAATGCCAGTGAAGTATTCAATTGTTTTATTTTCAAAGACATTTAAAAATAAAAATATCCGCCTCCTAATAGCCTATTGCGAAAGATTGAACGTGACAACGTTGAGATGTAATATATTTTTAACACGTTTGTAACAAATTTCATGGTAAATTACTGCCTACAATTAGTACTACAAAGACATGAGGACTAATAAATAATGAATAGGAATAACTCCTTTACTACCTGCTAGTATTTGAACACGTTAAAATGTTATAATTTATTGAGACGTTGTCAGTAAAATTTACGAAAACTTTTAGGTATAAAAAAAATATCAAAGTGGATCTGAATTCTTTGAAATATTATGATACTTTGTGATCATTAATACTCTTTAATTTACATTTTAAAAATAACAATAACCATAGCAATTCTTTAAGAACCATTTAATTGTCATGCATTTTCATTCAAATACATAAAAATTTAATAAATATAAACGATTTCTCATTGATTGCTTGAGAAGTAAACATCAAAATCCAAGCGAATAAATTAAAACCTACTTAACTATGTGTTTTGAAGATATGTCACAGTTAAAAAAACCTACACAATAATAAAGAACACCAGATAAATTAACACAACTTTTCACAATCGCGCATAAAAAATGAAAGAGATCAATAACGCAAGAGATTTACGCATTTTCAGTAACGCACAAATAGGAGAAAAACATTTTCACATTTCAGTTTGCCAGAAAACGAGTTCACTAACCGTGTGATAAATAATCACGCGCTCGTCATTTCGAACTTTAGATAACAGTGACAAAAATCCAAAGGCCAGGTTGGAGTAACGGAATTATCCCGTCACATGACGTCCACCAACGGCCAAATAGGCTGACTGTGACGCACGGAAACAAATTTAAATCAACCATGACAATGTGCCGCGGATTTCGTTTCAAAAGATTTGTGTCGCCTCTAATAACGTAATGTCATTACTCTTGTCAATGTACCGTAGAGATAGCGTTGGATTATTACGCGTACTGTGCTAGTGATGTTTTTGACATACAAAAATAAGAATTTAAAGCTACTTATGACTGGGTTTAAGGTTCGTATTTCTAGCCAAGATAAACTATGGAACTTATTTGTTCCCATTAGATTAAATATAGTATTGTATTTTGTCTTACAGTAACAAAGCCGGAACCTGTTAAAAAATTGTCAGAATGAATTGTAAACTTTTAAAAACTTATTTCGTGTATGCATTGGAACGTCTAGACGCAAAGCACACACCGCACACATTTATCGAGTGAGTTTCATAAGTCAACAAATCATTGACGTCTGCAGTTATTATTAGTGAGGCATGAAAGATTGAGTTTTTCATCGCTGTGACGGAGAACCACGTGGTGCTATGACGCGGGAAGTGCGCGGGCACGTCTAGGCGCGTGACGCGAAATCTCGTCATCGCAACAGCATAATATGAAATATTTCGCAACTATTTGATCATATCTAATGTTCGTTCTATGTTCGACATCAAAGATTAACGTGACTGTATATCAGGGATCTTGCAGATGAGACTTAAATAGCTAAGAGCTAACGTTCGGCCTAGAGTAGGTACCTACTTAAGCTTACCTATGCTTGATTTTGTTGTTTTATTTTACTTTGAGTTTTGTAACGCTCTAACTCGTTATTGCCTTATGTCAAGTATAAGTTTTAAGTCTAATGGTTGTCATAAATAAAAATGTACACTTTTATGACAATCCAAATAAAGAAATATAAGGATATAATAAAGATTTTCATTCTAATTTTAGTATAAATTATATGTAGAGACTGCCCAAGATATGAAAGATGATATGAGGGTTTTCGTAATTCTGGAAAAATCATGTCATCTTGCAATATATGCATTTAGTGTAAAATCGGACTAATCCAATAAACAGATTTTTTTCAGTTATTAAGTTTAAATCGTTAGAACCAACGCCAACATTGTTCTAAAAAAACATAGCGCCACACACGTGCTTGCAAACAATAGGAATGGCAATCTGAAAAACCATGGGTAATCGAAAGGCGATTGAATTTATTAAGTCCAATATAAACACAAAAACAAACAGTGATATTGAACAATAACGTTGCGGACTCACATTCAAAATACGGTGTGCCTGAAAAAAAAGATAATCCACGGAAAGCGCCATCGACAAAACACAATTTTCGCAAATTGACGATAAATGAAGTGTTACATCGCATGTAAGTACTGAAAGCTTTTGAAGCGCTCCGCAACTCGGATTTATTTAATCAGTAACTGCCATCATCACAACAGCTGGTTTTACGTTTTTTTAATATTATTTCATTTTCATAATATTCTACTGCACATTAATTCCACATAGTTTACTAGATGATAGGCTCGATAATGAGCCACTAGGTTGGTTCTGAGTAGAGGGCATGACTTGTAAAAATAACTTAACATAAACGAAACCAGTTTTCTTTCGTTTGTGGTGTTTCAAAAAAACCTTCCTTGCTTCTTTTTCATTTTGTATTTTAAATTTATTTACACTACGGAGGTATTTAATAAATTATATAGCTACTCTTAATATGTTTTGTCCCATTCCATTAAACACATTCTACCAGTATGACAACTAAGGCCTTTATGTCGACAAACAAATAACAGCACGAAATAAATTCAGCGACATTAATTCAGCTAGGTCGTTAACATAGACTTGCCAATTTCTCTCCATTATTGTAGTGATCAACACAATAAATTCCTTTTAATTATCAAAATTAGATCGTTGCTTTCAATTAGGACAAGAATTTGATTTATTCAGCGCTTTGTTACCTCGGAAATTTATTTGTTAGATGTAGATATCAGAGCAAATTAATACCACTAAATAATCAGAGAATAATAATTACTAACTCAGACTGTTTTTGTCATGGATAATATAAAAATTCAGTAAAACTAACCTTTTAAGTAACGAATAAAAGCGTTATTTTCGTTTAATTTAATCTGTACAAAAACCGTAATAGATTTGTTAAACAAAAACTACTTAATAGCTCCAAAATAAACTAATCATTAGTGCCTCGATCTATGTGCCGCCACGGAAAATACTTAACGTGTTACACTAATTTATTAGTCTCAATATGTATTACTCATAACGTTCAGTCTTTTTCCATACTCATTGAAATTGTAAATGTACCATATGATCATTATTACATTCAACAGATGCAACCGTGCTGTGGGCGGCCCGCAATTACTGGTACCACGATAATTTACAACGACAAATGGTAAGCATCTATTAAGGAATGCAAACATTTACGTTACACTTTGTGTCTGAATATAAAATACCCTTTTACTGGGTTTGCGCTGGCCATAATCTGAACGCGGGTATTATGCTCCCTCATAATGAGTGCATAACGAATTAAAAAGTACCTATGATTTAACTTGTGGATCTTTTTTTATTGTAGGTCGTACAATTTCGTTTGATTTAATAAACTCTGTGTTTATTATAGCTCAATACAGTGTTAACGTCAGGTAAATAACTTAATTTAACTTTTTAGGTAATTTTATAATCTTATTGCTTTATAAATAATTACAACTAAAAGGAACTTTACAAGTAATATATCAAAATCCGAAAAAGATAATTCATATTTTCCAGGAACTACGGACTTTGTACGATCGCTTCCTGATTTACGTTCAAATTTGTATCAAATATAATCTTCTCGAGCTGGGCAGATAACAAAAAGAGATTGGGATTTAATCCCGCTGTAATTTCCCGCAAATCCCTAACAAAGACTGGTATATTTCGTCGAAAATACGCATTTCGTACAACACGTAGTTACTGCTTATTGACTGTTACCGATCGAGTTTTTCGTTTGACTGCAATATTGAATATTGCATTTACTTAAGTTAGATCTGTTTGCGCGTCGATAGATCGCCAGACACGCGGCTTTTCACCTGTATATTTTTTGTTTCCACATAAATAGGTTTTTACCTATTTCAGTCAACTCTTCCAAATACGTAAGAGTTTGAGTATTATTGAATTCCTATACTAAAAAAGTAAATATAAAATAATTGGTTTGGTTGGTTTCTATTGCATTATAGAAATAATGTAATCTTTAGTGATATAATTTGTCTCACACTACATCATCATCATCAAGAAACTGGATCATCGAAATCTAATATATTTTTTATCAAGTTGACAGTCGGAATTATATATACCAACATTGTACATATACACATTTTAAAGAAAGACCACAATAAGAAAAGACAAAACAACACTGAACAGAAAAGGTAAACAATGAATAAATATGAAACAAACCCTGGTGTCAAAGTTTTCAAACTGCCAGTCCGCCTCTGACGTGGTTTCCCATAATAACTGCCATAGTGGCAGCCAGGGTTTACAACTTACTAACGTGATCACCGAAGCATCTTTCTCTTGTACACTTCCTTGTGTGAAGTGACAATTGCTATCGAAATGTACACATAGTTATAATAAAGTTAGTATATTATCCATCATGCTATGTGATAAACCTTGCTACCTCATCGTTAGTTTTATTATTTCATAACATAGTGCGTTTATTAGTTTTTTTAATTCAAACCACTTCTGAAAATGACCCACGATTAAGAAAGTGCCTAAAACCATAAAACATAGAAATATATCCACATGGTTACACAACCGAAATTCATTGCAACGTTATGTTTTATAGGTACTCAAAGTCCAAGGCGAAGTTGTGCCAATAATTAATACTAAAAACCATTTATATTTCAGTATTAAAACGCCATTTGTACTGAAGGGTGTCCACGTGGCGAGCCACGCGACCGCACGTGCTCGCTTCTAGCACGAAACCCAAAGCTCTCTTAATTGAATTTAACATAACCACTAAGACTGACTAGTACCTTGGTTTTTAATTTCAAACTCCATTTGTTCTTACAAATCATTTGCTTGCACGCGCTCTGTCAGTAACTGACAGGTTTTTTTTGTGCGCCAAATTTCATACATTTTCATACAATCGTTTCTTACTTATATTTTATTGCATACAATTGTTTTAAATTTATTCTTTTCTCATGGCTAAAATAAACGTCTGATACTAGCGACATCTATCGAGCTACAACCATACTTAATTCTTTTGGAGTTGCAAATAGTTGAGCCTAGATGGCATTAACTAGACACATTTGTACTAACGGCTACAGTTAAATTAAAATGTGTTTGGTCATCATACCAGTTTTTTGGTAATATTGGTTATATTTCGAGCCCTTATAACATTAAGGGACACAATATTCAGTTCAAATGATAACTTTTTCTGCTGCTTTTAATATCGCAAACAATATGAATACTTCAAAAGCAAAGGAGACACAAATAGGAAAACTGTTGAAATAACCAAACATATCAAATAGCAAGGCTTCATTAACAAGAGGGTATACCTACCTCGACAGAAAAAAAATATTTTGAGCTGGATTACTCAGTCCGTGTTGATGGCTAATATATATTCAGTCCAGCGCACCCTGATTTTCTATGGGACAGCAAGCACCACAGTACCGATAAGCAATTTTCTTCAAAACGAAGTGTTAATAAGCCTTGATCTATATAGATAGAGATTGTACACAATTTTTTGTGTATACGAACATTCTGGTTGACGGCGAAACAGTGCGCCATTACGAAAAGGATTTATGTGCAAACGTCTCGGTTGGCACATTCTTAATAACATGCTTGGCAAAATTTACTACAAGCCCTATGCAACAGGTAACAAATTAGTATGTCTCTATTTAGTATGGGCGCTTTGTTTTTAAACTATGGGTTATTATACGGTGGAACGAACACGTAACATGCATTTAGGCATTACAGCCTATTTTATAAGGCGCACTTACATGAAAAAGAAATGAACTTTGGAGCAAATCGTGGTTTTATTACTTCGCGTGAC
This sequence comes from Leucinodes orbonalis, assembly GCA_019425675.1. NCBI lineage: Eukaryota > Metazoa > Arthropoda > Insecta > Lepidoptera > Crambidae > Leucinodes > Leucinodes orbonalis. The sequence continues at coordinate 9,427 of PQWD01001291.1, forward strand.
CGTTACAGGATACGTTTCCCGTACCAATAAATCGCTTTTAGTTGCGGCAGTCCAAAACTGTAATGACTCATACTACAGTAGTTTTGCTATTCATAAACATTTCGGCTTATACTGGCAGTGTGTGCGGAATGATTTTATTTGGTTTTGTGGTTCTTGACAAATATGTTTGTTACAAGGCACTCCGTTTTGTTATACTATTTATATATGTAGGCAGTTATAGTTGGTATATAGATACGTCTAAATGAAGTGTAAAAAAATAGTCTGCTTTGATAAATGTGATTTGATAAACTTTGCAATAAGATCAAATTACATAATACCTACTAATTCAATTGAGTAATAAGAGATATAGAAGCAGCTCTAGATGTACTGTTTGCACATTAAAACACAATATTAACGTGTCATAAATGTTACAGTTACTTTGTGTTTTATTAGTTTTGATTGATCTTATTTTGATTCTACTTTTATTGGCAAAATATACTCTAATCAATACAGTTTTAGTCCATTATTTATTATCATGATGATGATGATCATCAGCTCATTAAACGACCCCACAGGGAGGGGGGGCACGAGCCTACCAGTACAGGTTGATAATTTATGAAATGTATTTTTATACAAATAAATTACATTAACCTGAATAACAGCATAACGAAACATTCATCCCTTTCCTTATGTAAAAACTTTATCAAATTACATACGTTATTAACTGTGCATTTAAAAAAACTATAATACGACAATCCTACATACCCTTTTAATTTAATAAGCACTTATATGTAATGTGTCGTTAAACTTGTTAATATTGTCACTTACGGAATCACTTTTATGGAGGTGGTTAAATAATTAAACAAAAATTTTAAATAGATAATGGCGTTAAAAGCAGTTTTAACTGCCATCGAGATTTACACCCTTTTTATGACCCCTTTTAACTTTCATAGCAACTTTAGATAGTAAAGGCGGGATCAACTTTGAAAATATTTTGCAACTTTAAGAAGACTTTGATTGAAAAATGTTTAATGTCTCGGATACGTAGGTAGGCTATAATAATTTCAGTATCCTAGTTATGTACCTACTTAGGTATTTGAAACCTAATTACAATCTCAACATTGCCGCTAAATAATAAATATCTTAATCAGAAGAGTCTTAAAAAGAAGAGAATTATAAATATTCTTATCAACTGCTTTCAGAAGGCGTTAAAAGAGAGAAGAATTATTTATACATCCTCAACTAGTTTTTGAGACTTTGACGAGAAAGTATTTGTTGCCAATTATGCTATTAATTAGTTACCTGTAGTATATCCGCAACAAATCAGCCCATGGAAGTTCTTTGGATATTTTTTGATTCGTATATTTACATTGGTCCTCCAAATACAAAAGAAGTATTTAACGAGGAATCTAGAATTTCACTCAAACCCAGTGACGGAATGTATAATGTTATAAATCAGCGAAAATAATCCGAATAAGTGTTCCCACATTAAAAAGGTTCCACACTTGCTGACGAGTTGTTAGGTTGTCACATTTTTCATTCAAAAGCTTATAGGAAAGGAGAGTGCTTATAGTTCTTAAATTACAGACATTTGTGTGCATGAACATGCCTGTTTGTATTGGCCTGGGTGTTTTCAATGTATAATATGCATGTATTTACAAAAAAAAGTATAAAAGTATCTTTATCCGTTGTTCAGAACCCATATTATAGGTTTATGCTTAGTTTGGGACTAGATGGCGCTATGTGTATGTCAGTGGATATTTAGTGATCTTGTGCTGACAATAATTAAAAACCCAATACCGTAAAACTCATATGAATATTTAATCGCTCTTTTGTTCAAAGATGCTTAAGCAATTACAATAAAGTGAGTTAATTGGTATTTACTTTGCACCCCAGCATAACATTTTAAAGGAGTTGTGCTTTGTCTGGGTTTTTCATTAATTATCTGGGATCCTACTTTGTTGTGTATTCCCTAATTATCTGCCTTGTGCCCTGCACTTTCCCACTTATTACGATTCTCTTAAATTATGTATAAGAAAAAATAATATAAAAATTTTCGTATTCCCATAACTGACTTAATTTTTAACGGAACATCACCCTTGCATTAGCAAGGGTTCCACCTGACATCCATTTCGGGATTTTGAAGGTGGCTGTGTTTGTGCAAATCAATCAAGGGTTGACCCCGTGTTCACGTCATTAATTGAGGGATAAGTCTCTTAATAAATTTGGGGTGGCCGAGCGATTCACTGGCATTGAACCTGAGGCAAGGGTTTGCGGTGAGTTGCTTGAAATGTAAGTTATTATTGTTAAAGATACAACAGTTCGCGTTTTATTCAAGTCAGATGCCCAACCAACCAGTGCTTCTTAGCTAATAATTAACATACTTCGCAAATAATGATACAATACGACGTATTATTATAACCAATTGTTAAGGTACCTGGTCAGAAGTTTCGGAAATTAGACTGAGCAAAATGTGTTTCCCAAATGAGAAAACGGGAGTTCAAATCCCGCTTCACGATTTAACGGTATTTATTTATATTAGTAAATTATATTAATAAGTAGGTAGATAAGTTTTGCATTGTAAAAATAGATATCAGATCTCATGTAGAGCCAAGCTTCTGAATCTACACGGCCTAACTTTACCGTACTAAACTTCAAAAAATTATTCGTATCAGTAAATGGTCATCTTGCAACATTTTACATGTTTTTTTTTTGGCGGGATACATTTATTACGAAAAATATAAAAATACTCTTTTCATTCAAAGTGATTTGTGTTATAAAGTTTTAAAGCACACAGATATTGTTAAAGGTTACCGAACTGTAGTCGTAAAATACACTAAGTAGGATCCTAATGGTTCACAGTATGTGATTTATGAATAATTAAGTGTTGAAATTACACAAGTTTTAACTGCGTTTTCACGTCTTTACTTAATCGTTAATTTATATACAAAATTAACGGAGTATTACTTAAGAAAAAAGAATGTTATTTGTTTCTTCACCTCTACAGTACAATATTTATTTAGAGATTCATGTATTCGGATTTGCCGCTAACAGTTCACTGATTGTTTTTACGGTTGCACGCCGTACTTAAAAAGGTTTTTTGTGTGTAAAGATATCCTGACGCATTCACTTACACCCACACACACAAGTGTGATCGCGCACATTATTTTCACATTTAATATGAATACTCAGTGAAGTATAATCCGCAAAGTTTAGCCGAGTTCCAGGGAAAAATTCCCGAAACTACTGCGTGGAGCGAAATTCATAACGCGCTTAGCAGTTCGGCTCACCTGTCTCGTTATACTTCGGAATTTTTAAATTAAATTCCTGCCCACCGCCGACTCGACAAAGTTGCGAATTCTTAAAATTCGGCAACGTAATTAATCTTTCGATTTAAATATACACACAAAGACGAGAGTGGACCCTTCCGCTTTGAACAATGGGAAGTTTCGCGTAGACACAACTATGTGTCAAAATCGTTTGGGATTGATAAGTGCAATATTATCATTAAGAGCTTCTCAAACTCAAATAAAATGGTGGGATTGAGACAACTTCTCGTGACGATTGAAATCTAAATTCAATAAAACCAAATAAAAGACACTAATCAGACTGAAATAAAATACGCACGAACAAATATTATATGATAGTGTTTAAGTAATTCGTCATCATTGCAGCCTAAAATGTGCACTGCTGAACGAAGACCTACCCTATTGTATCCCCTAGTAAAATTACCGTGTATAAGAGACCTAACTTCTGTTGTCTCGGATAACGGGCGCAGAGCAGTGTTGACAGAAAAATAATGACTACCTACTGTTATTTATTTCCGTCAAAATCGCTTCTGTCATGGTCAGATGTAACACTAAGTTACATCGTGAGCGCACAGAACGTCCTGTCCACTTGTAGCATTAAAAAATATTTCTACGCGGACTGATCCCGAGCAGATAACATGCATCTGCTACCGCCACCAAGTCATCTGTCCATCTTAGGTACAAGTAATGTGATTTTAATCATCAATCAATCAAACAACCAGCATTGATATTTACTTTCAGGGTACATCTTGGGTAAAGCCAGGCTATGGCGAGATGGAACACAGCATAGCTATGGATATAAAGGATATATATATATATATTTGGATATAGTCTCCGTTACCCACCACCGGCCCCAATGGCGAGTCATGTGTTGTGAACACATGACTACATTTTGTAAGAGAGTACGCAGACTATATGCTAAATGTAAGGAATATTAGGCTGTGAATCCTGGCTGCTTTTAACGACCTTGTGGTGTAATTGATTGAGTTGTCGGCTGTTACACCAAAGGTTCCGGATTCGATCGACGGGCAGTACAAACATTTGTGTACATTAACATGTCTGTTTTATAGGTAGATAAAAATATATATAAGTATGTTTATCCGTTGTTAAGGTAATGTAATGAGTAGGTAACTCATATTACAGGCTAAATGCTTAGTTTGGGAATAGATGGCGCTGTGTGAATGTCAGAGGATATTTATTTTTCTTAAGCAAGAAGGGACACTGGATTAGAATTCTGCATCCTCCTTTGACCGACCACTACGAGGTCTTTGAGGTCACTGGTTTTTGAGTTGTGTAGTCGTCAACCAACGCGGTTGACGCCAAGCCATCGAACACTCGTTTCATGTATTACTAACCCTTTGACCGCCAATGACGCCTTAAGGCGCCATACACAATAGATTTTCTATAATGTCTGGATTCCTGGCGTTCAATGGGTTAATGGTAGGTAGATAGGTTAGAACAGATACAATTATTTAATAGATAAATGATATGCGAGTTTCCATTACAAATACGCATTATCAGTAGGTGTTAACTAATGTATTAATTAATAGCCCTTAATTATAAATACAACAGTAATCAATTACCCTATTATGTATTATTGTGCACAAATTATCTTACCTCTAATTGTCATTTAATTAATATCTACTTGAACATTCCACGAATTATTAAGTGCAATTTAGAGGCGTGATGTTATTAAATTTAGCACGGAGCTAAGTACTTCCTGTATTAAACAAACAAATTACTAATTAATTTTAGCGTAAAATTAAACTCTACGCGTAGCTCCACCTAGCGGCGTACCCGATAACTAATCGTTGAAATTCGTCGCCGCATTTATTATGATCTTTCGGTTTTAATAAATACACTGGCAAGAATGAAACGCAGTTTATGCCTTATTAATGGACGGGCCGTGGTGACGTTAAATCTCGTAATTAATGCAGGTGCGCGCGTCTCGAAACTTGCCGGCGTGATCTTTGCCAATTATCGGGAATTCGCTTTCAGTTACACGTTACCAAAGAATTTGTTGTACTTTTATTAATTATACTAAAAGCCCGCTTTGTCGTGATACTTCTTTAAGTAATGGAGACAAGTAATGGTTTCCTTTTCCATCTTTTATGTTAAGTAGTATATAGGATTGTTATAGTATCATTGTTACCTATATCTAACTAATATTTTTTTGTTTTTTACTCATTGATTTTAACAAGTTTTGTCATCTTTATTTCTATCATAAAGAGTTATTCTTATTTTTCTGTAAAGAATCCACCGCCATTGTGCCTATTATCTGTAAAGTACCTATAAGAAAAAGCATTATAAATCACTCCCGCTATTAAACCACTCGCCGAACTTCGTGCACATCTACAAGAAAAGTTCTAAAGTGATTTAAACTGGAGTTTCCCATCTTACAAGCAATCGTGTTGAATGAGAATCGTGCGGTGAAGTATTGCCAACGTCACTCGCTAACGCTACGTCTAAAGAGCTATCTCACGAAGAGCCGCAGTCTGCGTCAGCAAGGTAGCACATGGAACGCACTTCTGGAGTGTGTTATTGATTTTCACCGCCCGGGGGGCGTGGCCAAATCTGTGCGAAAGGGATCACACTATTCCCTCCTCATTAAATCAGAAGAAGAGCCACCGATTTGCTCTGTACAGTTTCTAATTAAGGATGTACCCATTAACCAACCAACTATTTAAAATAGGAAAGCCTCACAGAAAAACATTTTCGCAAGAATTATGGGCGTCGAAGTTGCGTTGTCACAAGTTGTACAAGTATATCGGATGACATTATTTTAATCCTTTTAATCACAATAACTTGAGGTGAATGCTTCAGGTTTAATGTTTACATCATTAAGTTGTGGCACAAATCATAACTTTGGGTTAGGGAGGCTTTATTACCCAACTTAGAGTTAACAGTTGAATTAATTACTCGATGCGTATAACGTTTCCAAACTTTTCTGGCGCAAACGAAGCGTCTATTTTATAATATTTTCAATTCTAACAAATCGTTAATATGACATATTGAGAATTCAAACTAAATTCAAAACAAATAGTAGCTAACTGTTTGTTAGTGCCCGTCTCAATTCTATCCATTACACACCTTTATCAAAGGTAATGGCGGAAGAAATTTGTGAGAAGGAATGACAATCCACACAGATATGATTCGGCATACATGGGAAATGTGCAAGCATAATGTCGTCTAATAAATTTCATTTTTACTTTTGAACTTCTTTAGATTTTAATTGGTGAGTGAAAGGACTATATTCAGTACAGCGCCATCTATCTGATCGTGCGAAAACTTTTCCTATCATTCGTATTGACAGCGCTCAATTTATATTATATCAAAATAACCATTGTCTATAAGAATAGGCAAAATACGCCATTACCGAGGCGGGATGTGTCAACAGCCCGGATGTTATTAGCCACCATTAAAGTGCCGCGAGTTCTGAGTAAACTGGCTCTGAGTGCGTCACTGGGAAATTAATTTGCCGCTAAGCTTTTAATTCTGTTTGCAAATAGCGACCTTAGAGTGTACTGGGAAAGCGGGGAATAGTTGGTGCGAAGTTACTTATTCGAGATGCGCTTTTGTTTTCATTTGAAAGTCATAAAACAATTCTACAAACTTATTAAAAAACAATATATTTATATTTTTTGGAATGACATTAGGTATGGAATAAATTCTTGTAATTATTAATTTGTAACACCCTGCTGGCATAAGGTTTAGCACTTGGAAGCAATCACAATTATCATGAATCTTTCAAAGTCAAATACAAACATCTTCCAATATCAAAACATTCAAACACCATATAAAGCTTCTAACTTTAACAAGACTGTTTTACAAATCTGTTTGAAATTGTATGCTTTCTAAATCCTCTGTCAATTTATTGATGGACAAAATTGAGTTGAGTGGCATAGATCGTCCCAGTAGCATTTGAGTTCAGGGGTCAGGGTTGGCGGACGTAATCGTGACGCGGCGCGCGTCGCGTCGGGAATCACAATACTGGCTTACAATCCCGACACCGAATCTACATAAGGACGGATTACACCTTACGAAACTTTGAAAGGACCCCCTGGTAAAACCAAAATAGTCAGTAAAGTTAGCTTATGAAAGAAAAAAGCATATATAGTCGAATTGAGTAACCTTCTTTTATTAAGCTGGTAAAAAAATTAAGCCAAATGGCATTTTAAATAACCAATTAAAAAAAGAGAGTTAAACTTATAATATCGCGTATGATCGATTGCAGTGGATTTTTTTTTCATTATTTGTTTTTCGAGTGCTTGTAATTAAAAAGTAAAAAGTCCTTGTTTTGCATTAAGGATTTTTCGTTCGCAAATAAAAATCACAGTGAAGTACTTAACTTTTAACGTAATCTACTTGTATTGTTCAAATATATTCTCTCCAACTCTTGGTATGAATCTTACTTTCGGTATAGGTACGTAGAACCGGCTTTGCAAGCTAGAGGCACTATCCTATATGCGCGGGAATATAGTTTCTTTCCTTGAATATTACTTCTGGAAATACTAAAGCGTTTTCATAAAGTCGCCCTCTCAAAGGACTCGCTCCTATTATGTTCCGTCAGTAAATTAGGTTACTATCGAACATCTTCAGCGACTTTATTGCAAGAATCAAAGACGATTTTTCCTATTATTCCGTCTCTTACATTATATAAAGCAACTTCTACATTAAACTGAACAAAGTGATCTTACATGAATTAACCAATTATTACAATATTGCGCTTTCAATTGTTTTATGTACTTTATATTTGCACTTTGTTGTTAATGTATAAAAGGAGTACTGTAGTGCTTATAAAGCCTTTAGTAATAATAACTTCTGGAAAGATTATACATTTAACATAAATATTCACTGACATTTACATAGCGCCATCTAGCCCAAGTTAATCGTGAAGCTTGTAGTATGGCTTTACTTAACAACGGATAATATATTTATATATCTTATTTTTTGTAAATACATACATATTATAAAGAGGAAACACCCAGACCAACACAAACAGACATGCTCATGCACACAAATGTTTGTAATGCCCGGGGGTCGAACCCGGATTTACAATTTCAATACAATAGCAATAGCAACGTTAAATTTAGAATCAAAAGAATCAAAGGCAATTTTAGCCATTATTTGGTCTCGTAAGCATGTCATTTTTACAAAAGAAAATACAAACGATGATACAATTGTATTGTCTGCAGTATTGTCTTATTTTCCGTTGACCGCGACTCGATGGAAACGGGAAAATTATTAGCGAATGGATATCAAGCTGGAATTTCACCCCGTACTACGAGTGTCAAAGGATCACAATTTTCAATTTGTGTTCAGCTCAAAATAGTCGTTTAAAACTGGGGCAAAAAAGTAAAAAAGACGGCCTAATCAGCACAATCAAGACTTTCAAGTGCAGAACATAAATGAAACCATTAATTATCCGCGGATCCCAGTTATTCTTCCCTCCTGAGCCACCCCACGCACTTCCCTCCCTTTATATTTTTCTCTGTCGTAATTTGTCGAAAGTTAATTGAAGGATATTTCTGACCTAAATAGCTTATGCCGGAGAAATCCTGTGAGTGTTCTTAGAACCATAACAGGATCATCTACACTTATTTTTACTTTGTCTTTTGTGTTACTTACTGTAGGGTCGCCTAGGTACATTATATCTTTGTAATTTTATAATTTATTACGGGAAACACATTTCGATAGAATTAATGTAATGGTTCACATAACGTAGTAACGTAGTAGTAAGTCGTAGTTAAATTAAACTGGCAATGTATATACAAAAAAACCTTTTCAATTTCATCATCATTCAAAACCTTTTGGTCCCTGTCGTTTATATAAGGCGTTACAAATATCTTATTTTTATTACGTATAGATAAATTCTTTCTTTTTATGAATCGAGATGATTATTTAAATAATATAACCATTAATTTTACATATACCAATACAGTCTATAATACTAGCACTGTGCAGCACTTATTTATATTAATGTACATTATCGAAATCTATAGAAAGTTAGCGGTTTACTTACTGAAAATTTTAAAATACAATACGTTTTCCTTTCTCATAGATGCTAAAATGAGGGCATTACACAAGCGCTATTACGATGCTTAATTAAACCTTTTTAAAGTAACATTTTTCGCTGAGAGTTAAAAAGGTCACGTCATCTGTGGTGCAGGATTGACGGCGCCCGCCGCGCATTGTTTTGGTAAACAATAGCAAGCCGGAGTCATTAAACCACCTCCGATGTCAGGGGTTGGCGAGTCTTGACGTTTTAAACCGAAATTTTATTGTGTTGACCACGTCGACTGTGGCACGAGTTTGCAGCAACCCGTTCATCGGTAAACATTTTTTTAATGTTGAAAGAAGCATACGCGCAAGATGATCATTTGAAGACATGACTTGTCATTAGTATGTTACTTGTCTCATAGATGTCTCTCATGATAGAAATCTTGTTTTATTAAAATCTAATGTACATGATTTTGTCATTTAAGGGCGCTGTAAACTATCGTCCTGTCTACTCGTAATGTTCAGAGAAATGTTTGTGTAATCAAATAACGACAGATTTGTATAAAATACCTGCTGTCTAATGTATGTCATTAGAATGATGAGTTTAGTAAATAATGTAGGCATTACTCAAGATATAAGTTTTACTAGGTGGTAGTCTCGGTACTAAGTCGTCTAGGTAGGTACTACCAATACAAAATCGTTCTGTGGAATAGGAGTGTTTTGCACTTCTGTATCTCGGATGAGGGCACTATAGTAAAATTACCGAGTATAAGAGACCTTACATCTGTCGTCTCGGGTAACGGACGCAGAGCGATGTTGACGGAAAATAATGATTGTCCTTAGTTTTCTTCAACACTGCATATTTATGGTCAGGCGTATCACTCACCATCAGATGACAGCACTGACTGCCCGTTCACTTATAACGTTATAACATTAACAATATATGGAATAAGGCTCGTAACATGATATGCTGATTTCTTGTTCTATGTTTGTTGGCCCGTGGAACATTAAGACGAAGCTATTTTTTTCTGAAGCGTTTTGTTTTGTCAATTTTTTTCGGTCCATACTCTACAGATCGCTTTTATATCACAAATTAGTTAGATGTTCGCAACCGAAAAAGCTATTGACCGTGCACGTGACGATCTTTCGCAAGTCATCACGTGAAACGTTTATATTAAACGAATCCGAATTCCCACTGAATTTTCTAAAATACAACCTCTATTGCAATGAAAATAGGACTCGATTTCCAAGCTAAAATATTCATAGCTCTATTAGTTCGCGGTGCAGTTATAAGAGGAATACACTTTAATGATCTCTCGAAACAAACCATTCACGCTTATTTAAATGCCTGGCATCAAAATAATGCTTTATGTAAAGCTGATAGATCAAACAATCTTCCTTTCTTTAGCCTTGAAGAATGCTGTAACTAATCATGTTATAATATGGTGATGGTTGTAAATAGTCATGGATTTTTTTATGATATAGAACAAAAAATGAATGAAAAAAATATTGAATTGAAATTTATCTTATTTTGGGTATTTTGTTTAATTATGGTGATGCAAAGATTCGAGTAAAAACAAGTTCATACTCAATACTTTACAATAAAGTATCTAGTAGGTATATAATTAAAGTATTTCGCAAAAATATTATGTTAATGAATCTATAATTTTATTTATTTATGGTTCGACCTTCAAGTTCCTTCCCAGATACAAGTGCGTGTGGGAAGACAAAAAATGAAAAATACTATTAAAATAATGACAATATCAACCAGTTCGTCTGAAAATGTAACAATGAACGTTTAGATTTCGGTCACAACACAAACCACTCTCTGTTGGCCAGACTCTGAAGCCGATTAAGTGTCAGTCTATTTGGTTAATCCAGCCTGCACCTTAAATTCTAACCTATGGGTAGAATGGGAAGATAAGAAACCTGTATCCCCACCGTTGTATAAATAAGCATTCATTTATTTTAATAAGGCACCTACCTCTGAACCATGCGAAGGTTTGCAATAAAATCTGCCTCAAAAAATAAGCTAAGAGGCAAACATTTGATTTTTAAGGGCCGCTACTAATGCAGGCGTCTTTTAGCAAATGTTTCCTATATGAATAAAGAACTTGATCATATATTTTTGCAAGAACTGCTCGAGTAAATATCGATCCTTGACGAGCAATACAGTATTGAGTAAAAGTATCGATACCTCAATGGTATCATTTCACATTTCATTGGTAGAGAGATATGTCAGTTTTAATATAGATATTAGATACCCAGAACAACATTTTGACTCGTAGTTCCAAAAATTCTTTAGCTATCACACCTTTCGTTAGTTTTCGATTGAAACGTTTGGTGTAAAACTTGAAGTCAATTCTTTACTACGAATTTTTACTAAGGTAAAAAGGTCTATTTTCTTAACTTGTACAATAAACACTTTACACGTGCCCTGGAGGGTAAGCAGGCAGCTTTAACGCTGTTTATTCTCACTTAGTATAATACCGGTAAGTACTCCTGAAATAAGTAAGAAAATTATTGTTCGAGGACGTATATATTTTCTTTTTTGCTGAAGCAGTAATTATCTATGCAACCTCATGAGCTTTGGCCGTCGGCTAACATCTGCGTCGGCTCTGGATCAGCGTGGCCCCTCAACTTATACAACAATAAGGTTGCAACGACGAACAGTAATTTGTGTACATTATTTACTACACAAAATTATTCTGTATACATATATAATATCAATATTATTAAATATAAGTAATAGATATATTTATAAGTAATAAATATATATTATAAGTACATAAAACATAGTTTAGTATATCTTTGTCTATAAATACATGATGCACATACAAATTACATATATTGAACGACCGCTGCTAGCCTGAACATAGCTTATCAATCAAATAAGCAGCAGCGGTTTTCCCCGGAAATATGACATTGGAACCTTCAAGAAAAGAGCGTATTCCTTCCTAAAAGGCAAGCAACGCACTTGCGGCACGCAACGGTGACACTTCTGGTGTCTCCGTTGTTTATGGCGGAGATAATCACTTTCCATCAGGTGACCTCTTGCTCGTTTGCTCCCTATAACATAAAAAAAAAAAATACCTTTTCAATTGAGCTTTAAACAAGTTTTCTCAATAGTAACGCTGTACTTATTGATCTTATTGATCAATGCCTCACCCACACTGTATGGATCTAGGAAAGTTGTAGCCTATTAGTTAACAACAATAGTCGTTCCTTCGATGATAACTGTACTCACTTGTAACCTATAGGTTAGTATTTTTTAAGTATGTTATTTACATTAAATTCTGTTTTACTTTAATTTGCTAAACTGCTTCCATGTCAGCTGTGCTTGTCGTGCCAGTTTGTAATTAAGGCATCACTACTTGTTTGTATCGCTTACGTATGTATATTGTCAATGTAATAAATGTATGTCTTGTAAACTGACCTAAATAAATAAATAACCCAAAGTAGCGGCGACTAGTAACGTTTCTTTGGAAGCACGCGAGTATTTTATGTAGGAAAAACCTGAGCAAGTAGGTATGTTTCATTTCCATTGTTACAACACTACTTGTTTAATTAGGGTCTAGAGTGTTACTCATGTGTGTACCACTACAGATTAAAAGATATTTAATATTTTCATATACAAGTAAAAATGTAAGTAGAATCAAATAAACTAATAGAAAAAAAATCCGTCAGACTGCACCGGCCAGTGGCCGTGTACGGAAATGCATCAGTTTCGCCATCGTAATGAATTCCGCGAAAGTTTCCAACTCATCAATTATTTATTCAAAACGTTTTAACTATTTTTCATTCGCTCGAAACGGTGCACGGTGTTGATTGAACAGTGTCAATTTCAATCAACTAATACCAAACTGTTATGTTTACGAAAATATTTAATCCCAAATTTTTTATTGTCATAGAATAAAACTTTTTTAAAATAAATATAGAGATTGAAATGAAACTTTTGCCTTAATTGACTTTGGTTTAATCTACCACCTAAATGTCCCACTGCAGGCAAACTGCCTTTTCAGGCACACAGCATGCTAAAAGGGGATTGAACCGTAACTTTGTCTACAGGTCTAATCGTTACGGTGTTAACTCTTCTAAGATGAAACCGCGACCAACGGCTTACGTGCCCTAAAGCATGAGGAACTCTACTATAGATATTTATTAGGTTAATCGACCAATGAACGATCATCATTGCAATGGTTGCTTAACTAGGCGTTCATAAAATAAACGCATTGGCTGCTTTAAGAAGATTTTGATTACTAGCTGAAGTAATTAAATCAATATATTGTGAATTTCAATGATTGTTTTCGTTTCAAAGTCAAGTCAAAATCCATTTATTCAAATAGGCTTACCAAAACACCTCTGAACGGCAAAAATACAATAAACAAAATTTAATAATTTATTAACTATCACAACATTTACCTTATTTGTAACAGTATCGATCCACGAATTTCAACTTAAGACCAGGATAACACGAAGTTACTTATAAAGCCATTAGAAACAATAGTACAATAAATAAATAAAATAAATAAAGTCGATAGCCTAATGACAAAATAATTTCTTTAATTTACCTATTTTACAACACTACACAGCTTAAATTCACTTGTTATCGATAGTTAAAATAGTTCGGTAGTTAAATTCGAGCAGTGAACGGTCGTGCGTGCTACGATCGTAAAGTTAAGCCACTCTTAGCGCATTCCAATGGGCGACCAATAAATTTAGATTCATTGTCTACCGTACTTCAGCAGATACACAACCTTTTATTTGATTTGTAGTTTCCAAAACTCTGAGATGGTTTTTGGCGCTATTATTTGACATTTCAATCGTCACAAATCAACACGGCCGCCCAGCACCATTGTTCTACTCGGATGTGTTACTAAATGGAAATAGTTCCACGTGAGTTATTTATTGTTTGCCATTACACTTAATTTTATTATACGTTTAAACAATACATTAATGCGAAAAAAGAATGTTAAGAAATGTTAACCATGCAATTATAATAATGATAACAATTTTGATTGGTTGGCGATGATATTATAACTCCTCATGTTTCCTAAATCCATTTTACGTTCATCATTAAAATATTTCAAAATAATTTCATTAGAATTTTCTTTAAATTTATAGTTATTAATATGGACACCTATTTGTAACAATTTGTATTATAGCGGTGGCGTACTCACGTGCCCGAAGTGCTCAAGGACCTTTAAGACAAAGTTGCTACAGTAGCAATATGAGAGCACATGACCGCGCGGATCAGAGAGACGCTGGCTTCTGAACCCGTGCAACAGTCACTGTAGCCGAAATCGGCTTGGAAATAAAATAATAATATTTGTAACAATACTGATGCCTGAACTGTAGAGTCCCTAAATAAGCCTTAGCCTGAAATGCCTTTATTTTCTTTAAACTTCTATTGTATTTAATACAAATAAAAGGCACACGACATGACATGACAACGTGGCCTGGCCAACGTGCGCTTTTGTTTGCCAACATCACGTGACCAACCCGGTCCAGCTGCCGGAAGTGGTCACGTGGACTCCAACATCCGAACCTGCTACTCATACCACGCTGCTCATCGGGTAATATACGGTTTTCGTTCATTTGATTTACGTGTTTTAGTTTTGGCATTGTGAACAAGCCAGCAACATTTATACGTATAATGTTAATGTAACAGGAAAAAGCCACAATTTTTACTACCTAAATCATTTAAAATATAAGTAAGAAATGTTTTCTTCTTTTTTAAGAAACAACTATTTTTCTTTTGTGCGTGTATTACTACAAGTACTTGTATTACTGTAAGTACCTGCCATGACTCACGAAACTGTTTCTAACGTGTCTAGTAGGACTTATTTTAAGTATTGATAATTGATATGAGTTATTATATTATCCTATTTTTCCTGTATCATCCTGTTTCACCAAAGTCCAGAACCCAAATCCGCATAAATTGAAATTTGATGCGTTCTTAATATGAGCGAAAAGACACTCTTATTTGTTATAAATGTTCATTCAAAAATACAAAGAAGATATTAAGAGTCTTGGTATATTTACGATAGTTTACAATAACATATCTGTGAAATATAAAAAACTACAGTATAACACAGGAGCGGATTAACGATATCGCCGCTACGCACTCAAAAATGCTCATAAAAATACTTTTATAACTTTCTTTTTGTATAAGTGATATGCGTTGTTTCCACCCGGTATTCTGGGAAGAAGATAATCATTAGAACATCTTGTCATTACTTCTGAAATATTAGTTTGATATTGCTTGCAATATAAAATGTAATAATATTCCGCCTGAAATGTGTCGACATTTTTTTTACTACTTTGTCGGAGAAATCATTTTGTAAATATTGTTGACTATCGGATTTGTTAATTTTTGAAATGCGAACGCCAAAAGAAGCTTATTTATGAGAATCACTAAAGCGATTCTGGATCAACATTAATTGTAATGTTGTCTTACGGTGAAGGATAACATCGTGCGGAAACGTAGAAATCAATGGTTGTGCGTGAAGTCGGTCGGTATGCAACATATTTTTTTAACGAATTAGCTACGCTTACTGTGTACTCACGCATACAGTATGTAACTAGATAGTATGCGATCGTATGCCATGCCAGCCCGCTTGGTACCAGGAGTTGGCACCCACGTCGATACGTACAATTTGGGAGCCGGCCGAGCCACCTAACCAGTTATTGGATTGTCATAATTTACCATTGCCCGTACATATCGGCTCTGCTGCCAGAGAATAGGAAAACTTGGTAGTTCATATGCCAAATGTGATATTAGTTTTTGTGGATCTTAGTTAAGATCACATGACTCATGGTTTGGGTGTATAATAATTGTGAACTTGACATGTCATTTTTTAATTTTGTAATGTAATGCTTTTCGACAAGTTTTTTTTTGGCCAAATTATTCATGGGCGTACAATAAAGCTAATAAGGATAGCACCAGCGCCTTTACCTTAAACGAAGAAGAATCTGTCATGAAATCCAGCAAACAGATTTTTTAAGATAAGTGAATTAACAAACATAATTGTTAGTTATATGTTGAAATGAACTAGTCTAGTATTCCCTGTGCAAAATGAAATTTTAACCGCAAATCGTGAAATTCTAAAACAAAATGTTAATTATTTATGCTTACGTCTTCGATTCCCTTCTGAATAATTATAGTCATGCGTTTTAGTGTCTATTAAAACTGGTACAATGCAAACCCTTATTTCATAATTACTTATATATTTATTACAGTGCAACAACGTACTCAATTCAGGCACAGGCCTAACACATACCACCACTTTTCGTTATGGGGAGATTGAGCATGCAGATTATTCAGTGTCAACTTAGATAAACAATACACCAACAAGATGCACAATTACGAAGAAACGTCATAATAATTGTTGTTATATTTATGACACGAAAAAGAGCTCAAAAGCACAAACACACTTCTATGTCATTATGACATGTTTTTCACAAAATTCTTCCACCTTTTTAGTGAGATTGTGCATTTAAGTACTTAGTTTATTGTTTATCTAAGAGTGTTAACGACAACCATTATAATGTTGTAGTAAAAACCAAAGGTTTCCGAAACACGATGGGTCACGGAATATATTTATTTATTGTTTACTCATCCGATGAGCGATCAATTTAATAGTAGCTTGATTTGCGCGAACGTCAGATGAACACGCTAACCACTGCGACATTTTGAATACAAAAAGCATTATTAAGTAAAACTTTTTCATAACTTAAAGACTTTTAGTAGGTCCACGTGTAAATAACTTAAAGTAAGTAAACCATAAAACCTATAACAAATCCAAAGTAGACACTTACCTACATTGAATAGTGTGACTAACGCATTATTTGATTATGATAAGCGAAGTTTTAGTTATCTTCGTTTATCGATGTCTAGACAACCTCAGTGTCGCATTGGAGTGATTATGGTATTAGTTTTAATCATGGGGGCATAAAAATGCGGACGGAGTCTCGCTTACAGCAAAAATGTGTCAGTATAGAAAACAAAGATATTAAGACATTTGGCGTGCATCTGTCAACAAAACCGAGAAAATAAACCTGAAAGTAGCATAGCTTACGTAGTTATTTATAAAAATGTCATAGAGTGCGACTGTCATTTCAGAAACACATTTTATGTATTAATGACAATCTGTCCATTTATTTTCAATATCCAAGCAATGTATGTGTTCAGTTCCTATATAGTTAACGGAAACAAGCTTCTAACTTTGACTTAAAAACTTCATTTTAATGCGATATTTAAAATATTAGTTACATGAACTATGTAGTTATATAGTTTAGTTTACTATATAAATTCTTTCACTCTACTAATTCCCAGATTAAGCAATACAAAAACAAACATTTATTTATACGCGCACCAGGTATCGAACCCATAAATTTTTCAATCTATGCACTAGACAAATCGGTCGCAATATAAAATAACAATGGACAATAGTCCAGCCTATATTCAATATCATTAGAACATTCATTGAACCGTTTGCAAATTTCATTGATAACGAGCAATGGGCGAACTCCATGGTTTTGTGCAATATCGAACGGTCACATTTGTTTGCATCACAGGGCGTGGGAAACGCGTACTCACATTATACTCATACAATAGTCGACTGCGAATAAAAAGATGCGGCGACAATGCACGTCGCATGGAAAACCACTAACCATAGTGGCCACTCGGTTCACATGGATGCAGCTCGGAACAAACGCGACTGTTATTGCGAAGCGCGAAGTTGCTGCGAACTTTCAATCTAATACCATAATGTGTTGGACGCTGCGTAACGGCTTGATGTTTTTTTGTTTATGTTCTTTTTTTTCTTTTAATAAAATGAAAACAACCAGTATTCACAGCAGCAAATATTGCGGAAAAATGAAACTGCTGCAATTTTACCATTAAATTTAGCATTAAATAATTAAAAGGCGCACTAGGTAACTGCTTGGTTACTAATATGTGAAAATAAAATGTAAAACGATTATGTCATACAGTTGACAAAAATATTTTTTTTAAATTATTTTTTTTAAATACCGGTTTTGTATTAACAGTCGTAATAGAAATTACCTTTAAAATTTACTCAATGTGAATAATTATTTATATAAACAACACCACATTTGTAAACGTAAATCGTATAAATTTATTTATATTTCAAGTTGATAACAATTTAACTGGCAATAAAATGTAAAACCATCGGTAAGCTGTGAGCGTATGTATAAATCTGCAGTTAGTTAAGCTGTGTAAGCGGTAACGTAGTGTTTTAAAGTATGAGATATAACGATAAACGGAATCGGTAATATATCATTATTGTTAAATACCTAATAAAGAACAAAAATAGGTTTAGTCAAATATATTTTTCGTTTTATGAATTATTATTTAATATTTTTTATACCTGGAATATTTACATATTGTTGTGTGAATTAATGTCTGTATTTTATCAATATCTAAGTAAGCTCTATGATGTTTATTTATGTTATCGTTTTCGTAATAATTAATCCTAAAGGAAAGTCTGTTTAGGTTTTGTAAGAAAATTAAGTGGAAAGGTTTAGCCTAAACTATACGGTGCATATTTAATAGTTGCATTCTCATCCATGAGTCGCTGCGCTTATTAAATACCCACTACCGCTTAGTTCCCACTTCCTCAACTGGAGTTGAATTAGTCGCCAGCCGACTGTCGTTTTAAAGCCACCGCGGCAAAGAACGCGCTATTAATTTAATGGCCATGCGGGATCGAGGTACCTAGGAATGAGAGTTTGTTTAACGCTATCCATTTAGCTTTACCTCGGCCATCATTTTGAGTGATATTCATATTCGATGTTCCAGCCTAGGTAGGTGTGGTGTCGTAAAAAATAACATTTGGTAATCGTTACATCCCAAAAAAACAGTCGGCAATAAATTCTCCACATAATTACATAAACCTTCCAAACTGCTGCTGGACTACACATGTCCTACGAGTAATATATTTTGGTCGATGTAGAATTCCATATTTTTTCCCTCTTGTGACAGGGTCTAATTTGCTACTGAGCAGAACTCGAATAATTGACTTCTTACTTGATACTTTATGTTTGAAATCTTCGTAAAACCAACAATGTTATAGAGACACATCCTACGCCCGCGTTCAATTCACTGGCCACTTGTTTGCTTCCGTTGATAGCTAAATAACTTACACGGCGGACTAGTCGCGTATCTCATGTGCGAATGGGGCCCATTAACATACAAACGATGTCTCCGCAATCTGTCTCCAACGTCTGCGGCTCAAGATTTAAGCCGGCGGATGCTCGTGTTACTTACTATAGCTAGATGTTGGATGCAGGAAAAACTTGCGGTAGTCTAATACGTAGGGGGTTTATATAACGTTATATGAATAAGGACCTCGTTAACACTTGTTATTTTGAATCGGCCAGTGAATGTATGGTATCATTTATAAAATTGTGTATTTAATGGTCTGTTTTTAAGAGATTTCAAAATTAAATGGGATATCCCTATTTAGAATAGAAATTATGTGATAAATGTATATACGCGAACATTTTCCTGATAGTTTGATGATAACAAATTTTTGCTAAATCTTGATTTCAATCATGAATTTTTTAAGCAAACTATAACACTCGTCGAGTCACCTAAAATCACACCGGCAAAGCCAAAAACACTTGCTAGTGGAACCGAATAAGTAATACAACTTTCTATATAGTAACAAACCTTATTACTTTTGTATGCAGATAAAAATATAATTTCTGTTGCGATATTTCACTTTTTTTTAATCAGTGATTTTATTGGAAATACTTTCCATTATAAGTCGTTTTCGAGGTCATAACAAGAATTCGCATCGAATCCTAGGGTAGATTTTAAGAACAATATCACTTTATATAATTATCGAAAGATTCGTTCAAACATCACACAAATTGCTCTCCTGATTATTTAGAGCGTTAAATTAAAGCAGACAACAATATACTAACTAATACAGAAATTATGTGAGGCGCTCGCAAAGGTGCGACTTTCGCTGTATAAAATATTCGAGACGCTTATGCTAAAGTGTTTATGTAAATTAAATAAGTTGTCGCCTTGGCTCTTGATTACAAAGAGAACTTGAAGCAGTTTTGTTTACTGTTTAATCGCACTTGGTCTTGTTTTAGTTGAGTTTGTCCGGCGCAGGTGCAATGTTGACAGGAAAAATTGTGCTTATATATTTTCAAGACAACTCTTGAAAAGAATTTACTCAGATAAAAAATAAAAATATCATATAAAAGGTTAGAAACTCCATTCTACACATTAACTAAGGGTTCGCTGATGAAATTTAATTTTAAGATCTACTAGTATATAATAATATATAATCTTCGTTAGTTACTGAAAAAATAACTGATAAAAATAAAAGCCCAGTGGATCTGCACACGTCAAAAAGTTAATATTTAGAAGTTACATGTTTTGCTAGGAGTCGAATGCGAGCAAAAGTTTGACAAAATTATTTGCAACCGGCGTTAATCCTCGCTTTCTGTGTTAAATCTTTTTGACTTCTATGTATCGAAGGTACTCCTATTTCATTCTTATTTGTGCAAGATATAATTCATATGTATAGTATTATGTTCAAGACAGCTTTCTTAAAAATACAAAATAGTTGCTTAGACAATTTTAACTTATTAAATTTGTAAATCACCTCCGAGACTTTAAATGAAACGTATGAATGAAATCATTTGATTTAAACATTTTAGTTGTTTGGAAATAGATTTAAATAGTTAAGCATAATAAATTTCATTGGCTCTGAACGAGAAATCTAAAACATTGCATACTATATCTAACAAAATCAAATTAAATGTTGACGTCAAACTTCACTATTTGTTTTCAACTCACAATCAACCATTGTAACATTCTGCCAATTTATTCACCAAAAGCGCTACGCCTAATTATTTAAATCCAACGATTGAATTTGCAAAATTTAAAATTCAAATGAAATGATTCATTTGATCCGTCATTGAATATAAAATACATCGAGGAATATTTCTAACTCGGAATGAAATTAAAACTTGGTTGGAAAACTTGTGAGTATGCGGAACCAGGTATGGGAGGGTTGACAATCATAAAATGAACCTTGCGCCCATTTTAATATCAATAACAAATCTAACGAAATCAAAGTAATATATATATTTTTATATATATTTTTAAAAAGATTTAATATATTTAAGAATCTGCATCCCAATTATGGTAAAGATATTATTATTTAAAAACATGCTTTTCGAGGAAAATATCACCGAGACAAATAATGTGTAGTACATACTCCAAGTATATTTATTTATTTAATTAGTGATAGAGTGACAATGATATTGTTAGTATTTTTTTTATAAATATACTTTCGAACTAATAATGGTTTTTGAATTGAATATTATTGAATTCGATGGAGAGGGCGATGCTTGGGGTTTCTCTACGGGATCGACTCAGGAATGAGGAGATACGTAGGCAGGCTAAAGTCACAAATATAGACGCCCGGGTCGCCAAACTGAAGTCGCAATGGGCAGGCCACATAGCCCGCAGAACCGATGGTCGTTGGGGCAGACAGGATCTTGAGTGGAGACCACGTACCGGAAAGCGAAGCGTAGGACCTTGACCGGCAAGATGGTCGGCTGACCTGATTAAGGTCGACGGAAAGCGCTGGATGCAATATTACCTCAGATCGGTACGTATGGAAAGCATTGGGGGAGGCCTATGTCCAGCAGTGGACGTCCGAAGGCTGAAATGATGATGGTGATGATTATAATAATGAATTTTACACAATTTTACTATTTGTTGCATGTAAATTAAATCCATACACATCCACCGACACATTCTGACAGCCATCTATTCGTTTAATTTAAGCAAGGAGCTTGTACTATGGGAACACAACTCATAAAAAAAAACACATTTTTGTAAAAAAAAAAACCAGAAACGCCAATACTGTTTGAAATGGTCGGGGATCGAAGCCCGAATTCTTGGTGTCCATAGCGAACGTACCAACCATTATATCACATGGATTGCCGAGACATGCCACTTATAAACAAAGGTGTGCCGTGAGTGAGTATAGAGCTAAAGAATAAAATAATAAGCAACATGCGAATTTTTCATAGAAATAAATAATATGTTCCTATTTCTAAGAAGAGATTCAAATTGATAGAATATAAATCTAATAAAGACAGCACCTGATAACCCTACCTGCGTCGAATGAGATTAAGAGGCACGGAGCTCAAGTTTCGCACCTGATCAATTTTCAATTTCCAATCTAGATATTTTAGAAACCGTGCACATAAATATCTATGGACATTCCAAAGAAATAGGATGAATAACAATTTGAAATACGATTCAATATCATTTTATGACGCCTATAATTAAAATTTACATTAAATACCGTTGCACTGTTAACACTTTGGAAGAAAATTTTCATTGCCTTCATATTATTCACTGAATGAAACCATCCTAAAATTGAAATCCTATATGTTTCAGTAAAACATTATCAATTAAATCAATAGTTATTCATTAAACATATGGAATTTTATTTTTGCTACCTAAATAGCTACCTGCTGAGTTTTCAATCAATGGGCTATGTTTGAATAATGCTGAAAGTATTGTAGAATTTTTGTGATGTAGTAGAAAAAAATAAGAGGTATTAAGCTAGGGGGGTTTTATGTGCCTTAGTCATCCACGCAGGCTCAATGCGGATTGGCCGTCATCACGCACAATCTTTTAATCTCTTCGCAGGCGTGCGCAGGTTTCCTGACGTCTTTCCTTTACCGTTGCTTTTAAGATCGTCGGATAACGTACATTACAATTTAGGAAGCAAATTGGCATGTGGCGGGATTTGAACCTGCGCCATTCCGATTGGATGGCAACAGTCCACACCATTAAACCACCGATGCTTTTTCTTAATTACATATATTCGCCTCTAATACTACAATCACTAATTTGTATTCAATATAACATGGTTCCATTTCCCGGCCATAAAGTGTGACACAAGTACGTCATTTAATAGGGCAGGGTTAGAACGTGACAATAGTTCGAGGAGGCATCCCAGAAAGAGCCGATGAGTTATGGCCGGACCTCCCCCACTTATCTCCGTATAACGACATACAGGATTGGATTACATTGCTGGAAATTTATAAATTGGACATGAAACTTGTACGTGGTTCGCAACCCGCGGATGCATCTGCCACATCATATCTTATATTTAGAGATAACTTGCACAACGAGCGTTATAACTTACGAGATGTTAACTCTCGGATGTGCTCGGAAATAAAGTATTGTGTTGTTTTTAAAATACCAGATATTTATGACGTAAAGATGTAAATTTTGCAAATTTAATGTTATACCATCCATATTTCAAATTAAGCTGCATATTACTATAATATATTTTGACTTAGTAGTAGGTCAGATAAGTAATTATTAATAAGTCAAAATACATAACAACATACATACTTTTCTATGATAGTAAGCACTATTATTCAATAATGGTGCTTTAAATTTTTTTCAAATATTCATGTTTCTAATGTGTATTTAATTAAGGTATAGGTATTCCAGTATGCCCTTATGGCCTTTACCTAAATATTATTGGTATATTTTTGTGCCCAACAAAAAACATCATCATCAGCAGCAGCTGCAGCAGCTCATTATAACGTCCCCTCCGAGGGGCATGAGCCTAACCGTATAGGGTGTATAGGCCGTAATCGTCCAGTGCAGATTGGCCAACTTCACGCACAACCTTTGAATTTCTTCGTAGGTGTATGCAGGTTTCCCCACGATTTTTCTTTCACCGTAAACCAGCATCGCTTAAAATTACATATAATTTCGAAAAACATTGGTTCGCGGAAGGATTTGAACCTGCACCCTCTAGATCGGAAGGCAACAGTCCACACCGCTGAGCTACGGACGCTCGTACGTACTAAACTAAAACATACCGTATGATACATGGTGAGAGGGTAAGCTGTTTGCTATGTTTGTAACATACTTTATTTCCTAAAACAAAAAGGACGTTTTAAATTGAGAACAACAATGTTGTTTACACTGCTTTCACAATCTGATGGTGTTTTGTTAGTTATGACAATGCGTATAACTACTACTCGTACCAATCATCCGGAAATATCTCGAACGCGGTGCTCGAATGCATCTATTATTGGAACTTACTCGAAACTTTTAACTTTAAGGCAATCCTAAAGTAGATTGTTAAGCATCGTTCTATTTTGTTATTGCAGTCTTTATACTAGGTGGCTATATTTTCGGTCGTCTTACCCGCACTGGGCCCGCGTGGACGACTAAGGCCTAGTCACCCTATACGGGCAGGCTCGTGCCCCTCATTGAGGATGTTTAATGAGCTGATGATCATAAATAAATAAAACTAATTTCAGTTCGAGTTTAAGTATGATTCCGTTGCGATTCTTTATTTCATTCGTATACAATAAGAGCAAAAAATTATGTATTCACTAAT
Organism: Leucinodes orbonalis; assembly: GCA_019425675.1. Classification (NCBI taxonomy): domain Eukaryota; kingdom Metazoa; phylum Arthropoda; class Insecta; order Lepidoptera; family Crambidae; genus Leucinodes; species Leucinodes orbonalis. The sequence continues at coordinate 34,154 of PQWD01001291.1, forward strand.
TGTTAGGTCCTCCAAATTTCTCGCAATAGATTTTATGAGTCATGTAAATCTCAAACTTCTATTGTATCGTATAATATATATAGATACTTTACTGCGGTAATCACAAACAAATATTTCAATTTTAATATTCAAATCTGTCCAATAAGCCCGAAGAGAATTATGTTCAAAGGAATTGTTTTAAGTTCATTTAAAAGTGCTTTTTTGACCCCCCAACATAATTCGTTTAACTAAATCATCCCAGTACAATTTTAGAGACAGCGGGGCGGAGTCAATTTGGAGGGAGGAAATTGTCTCGTTAACACTGGTGGGTGTCGAAATAGGCTCCGTCATTTACTTATTAGTCATTTTACTGTAAAGGAAACAACATCTTTATCTGCCAAAATTTATATGTCGTTCCATTTGTGACGTTAATTTCTCGTGCAAATTTATAGACTGTCTGACTAACCGATCATTTTAACCGACTTCAAAAACGGTTGTTTCTCAATTCGACCGTATATGTGTTTAAAATACGTATTCTTTGTATGTTCGTGGATGTCTCCGTCGTTTATGCACGTAATTCTAATGATTATTTTGTAATACTGAATGCTGATAAAGTTTATTTAGTTTTAATTTATCATAGAAAAATCTTTTATCTATCTCTTTGACGACCCATTTGGTGTTGCGGTTGAGAGGTCGGCCGCAATACAAAGGGTTCCGGGTTCGATCCCCGGGCAGTACAAACATTTGTGTGCATAAACATGTCTGTTTGTAATGGTCTGGGTGTTTTCTATGTGTGTATTTACAAAAAAATATATATATGTATGTTTATCCATTGTTTAGTACCCATAATATAGACTTAACCCTTAACTTGGGGCTAGATGGCGCTGTGTGAATGTCAGTAGATATTTATTTATCACTTATTATTTATCTAGCCATGGTATATAAAATACCCAGCAACATAGAGTAAACGGATGCACTTATATTAAATGACACCGTGTTCCAAACACATTGATAATGCCAGGGCATAGAAATCATTAAATGGCCCATTCAATATTTCAAACGCTATTGAAATATTAAATTTTGTATTTAAATAAAAATACATGCTATTACAGGAATTAAAATAACTGGATAGCGCCATAATATTTGTGTCAGGAGTTTAGTCTTTTTTGCAAGCTTATAATAAAATAAATAAACACCATCCACGCTGCGACAGTCAATAAAATACCCCACCCTTCGACGCGTTTGGTAAAAACAAAACACGTCCCGCTCCCAATGTTTATAGAAATCGAATAACAAATAATGTAATTTCAGTCACTTTATTTGTTTAACGAGCGAAATGGCGCCGGGGCTTTGTCAACCGCAACCTGTCAACTCACAGGTTGACATTTGCCGTCTATACCGGACCTACGTTGCGTGAAATTATACTTCACACCTCTACTGTTTGCCGTCCTTGTCCCAGCGCGAAGCATCTTCACGCGTGCTGGTTTTTCGAGTCGAGTGCGCTTGAACGAATGCATACAAAATTAACCCGCAAAGTGAAGACGTACGCCTTGTATTCCAGTTGCCGTGTCTACGCGTCGCATTAGAACTAATACGGTTATACTAACATTATTTACCCTGTTAAACTAACAACGCTGATGTATTTTGTTATATTTTTTTAAGGATTAGGCGTTTGAGTTCAGGATAACAATACTCATTGGGACTTTTGACTGTAACACGGGTCGCAGTGCCAACATATGAAACTTTTAATCAGCACTTAGCGGCACCCCGCTGAGCTTGCGAGTGTCAAAAAAACAGACGGTGCACTATTTTTAAACCGCTCGCTTGTGTGACAACATCTTACGACAATAGTTGACATACAATTTGGGGAAATAAAAAAAGAATGCGGACTTTTTTTATCTAATTAGAACAAAACATACAACTTATAATGAAATTAAGCCTTAAATTACTCACACATTTTTTATATTCCCTGTTCGGACCATGCTTTTTTCGAACTGACTTCCGCTGTTGTCCGCAGATGGCCTTTACAGCTTTACCGGGCAATTGGCGAGCGCAATGGCTCTCAGCCTTTAAATTTACACAACGAGCCTAAGGGCGTCCCCGAAAGGGAGTTCGGACATTGGTGACATTAAGCATATATATACAATATTATGTCCTTCAATGTACTATATTAACTGAATATACAACTTATGTAACCAAACTAAAAAAGTCAATCTGTTTGGCTGTAATTAGGCTTACTTATAAGAATTTAACATATCGATCGATCCCATTTATATACAGCCATTGCCAATACCAGCAATCAAATTTACTGCTAACTAAAATACAGCCGAAAATAAATAGCGGGGATCGTTAGACCGATTAATTTATAGTTATGTATTTGTACGTAAATCTTGAAAAAAGTTTTAAAAAGACCCTTCTGAGCAGTTATGTCTATGATCGAAACAAACTTAATCGAATAACAAGGGTCCTTTAAAATGCCTTTGTAGACAAACCTTTACTGATCGTTTTAATTTGATTGTCACTTTTTTACTATAACAATTTTTCAGATTATATAAAAGGCTCATTTTTACGGCTCCCCGTGGTGAATTGGCAATTACTTTATTAGGTTCTTATAAGTGTCATAAATACGTCATTAGGGAAACTTTTATATATATAATGTTACTTAAAGATATGTGGTATAGTTTTTTAAATTCATCATCATCAGCTCATTAAACGTCCCCACCGAGGGGCACGAGCCTACCCGTATAGGGTGTATAGGCCTTAGTCGTCCATGCGGGCCCAGTGCGGATTGGACGACTTCACACACAACCATTAAATCTCTTCGCTGGCGTGCATGAAGGTTTCCTCACGATATTTTCCTTCACCGTAAGACCATCGGATAACGTATAATTTCGGAAATTCGAAAACACATTGGTACGTGGCGGGATTTGAACCTCAGCCCTCCCAGTAGGAGGGCGACAGTCCACACCATTGAGCCACAGACGCTCTTTTTAAATTATTATATCATATTACTTTGGTAGTTCAATATAATGCACAAAGTTTTTATCTAACTTCAACGTGTTATACTAATACTTGCGATTTTTTAAGGCTAATATAAAATTTGCTGATATTGGCACGCTATATTCTCTATCTTTACAGTGCAGAAACGTTTATAATCACAGTCATATTGGCACATCACAATAATCAATAGCTAAACGCAACGATAAGTTATCATAAATGGAACAAAAATAATCATTGTTTGCAGGGAAAAAAACAACTATCATAAACTTCTTAAATGCGTCTTACAGTAGGTAACACAACTCATTAATTTCCAGACTCCAGGAATTTGAAATTGTGACAAACTATCAAACAATAAATTGAAAAATAGTGCAATACCTACTAAAATATATTACGTTTCAGTCATAAATAGCATTGAAAGGAAAGGTTAATGTCACTTCTCCGATTTACGCCACATGTGTAACCCACGTGTTTGTTCTACGCCTCTTAATGAATTGGAACAATACAACACGTGGTCAATATTATTTGTCACAAAATGAACTGAATAGTTTATTTTAAAAGCATTACGAAGTAGATTGGTTAACCAGAACTAACAGCTAAACTCATCTGAATCGTAGTCAGACAATCTGTACTTGCACAATGGAGCAATATCGCAGGCTGTCCAAACTGGTGTCATTGCCATCAAGTATTTGATAGTTCCCAGAACATAATCCGATATTATGTTCTGGGAACTTTATATAAAAATGTCACAGAGCAATACTTGGCAAATATAATAATGTGGGATTCGAAACCATTTTGCATAGGTATTGAAGAAATACCACTTGCGAGAAAAAACGACAGCCATTTGACAGATTATAAACAAATTACTTTATTATTACGTATATCTATTTAAAATATGTATTTATATTATAAAATTGTGGTTTTGATATTTAACGTCGGCAAGCATGTAAGAAGAAAGCTAACAGCTTACCACGTTATTGTACTTTCGAGGCTTCCGAAAACTTTGATGACAGATTTGGTGTGTTATGTACAACATTTGAGTGGATGAATAATAATCAGTTAGTTTTGTGTTTGGTGTTTTCTATGTTTAGCATCATTGTACCTAACGTTAACTATGGCGATGTGTGTATCAAACAATCAGCGCGTACAGTGCAAGATTTGGTTACGGGTTGCTACGGACGGCCAGAATAACTCGTACCTACTACTTATCCACTGAGTTACCTGTTTGAGTCAACTACAGATACGAACTAGGTTCAAGATCGGGTGATTGTTGTATTTATTGATTTCAAATCGGATCAAACATATTTAAATAATAGTTCGATCCCTGGTTCATGGCATGGCATTTTGAGATTGACAAAGCGTTCGAGAATTATCGTGCGATACAATAATACAGGCCTGACTGATTAGCGAACGACGAGCGCCAACTGGCACAGGCCACCACGGCAGTAGCCAAACTGCCCGCCTCAACACGCCTCAATGAGCCGATTCTCCAATTAACTCCATTCATATGTCCCATGTACCAGCTAAGAGCCTTTTTCAGACTAATAGGCTCGTTTGTACGTTTATTGCTTGGTAAGTTGCTGAGGGCTACTTCACGACAGATTATTGCTATGCGGCGAGTGTAATGTAATTTTGTTTATTTATTTGATACAAAAGGTCATTGGGGAAGGTTTTCTGCTGAGGCCCACATGGATGCTTTTTTATAAAGAATACGTGACCATTTTTATCTGCTGATAAGTAATGATGCAGACGGAGTTTATTATATGAAATGTCTATTTACTTTCGCGAATAAAATACACTGATTGCGAGTATAATGTTCAGGACTCAGAAATGTAGCCACTATTGTATTAGACTTTTTGCAGTTCGCTTCATAAAAGTATAAGCGTAGCAATTTGTGTCCTTTTAGAGGTAGATATATTGATTATGAGGGGTTGCTAGATATTATAAAGATACACATACATCTTTTGTACCGTAATAAAATTTTAAGCCGTACTTAAATGTAAAAGACTATCATTAGGGCAAAGACACAACAACATAGTACTCGTAGCCAGTTTTAAAAACTATATGCTATTAAGATAACATATATAGCACTGCAATTATACTATTGGAAAATACACGTGAAGTGGCGTATGGGTGAAAACGTGAGCATATAGAAGCCTTTCAGATCACTCCTATGTGAACTGTTGCAATATTATTCTGAATTACCGATTCGTTTGCTACACTACTTTGGTTGTACTGCATTTTAATAAAAATTGAATACAATTTTTTTTCAATTTATAATAAATAAAAGACATATGTAATTATTAGGCTATGGTAAAGTCCGATCATTCATTTCTTAATTCATTTGTATATTAATCCTAGTGTGTAAACATACATAAGTAGTTCAATACATGACACCAGGAGCAGGAATTGTACTTTAGTGAAGTTGTCAAAATCAGTGGACTCTCTAAAAAAACAGCCAGCGAAACTGTGAAACTTAGTTATCTATCGGTAAATATATATGTAAACATGTTCGAAGTGCAGTCGACTTAATAAACGCTACAGTCGGTACTAACTAATGCTGCATTTCAAATAAAAAGCTTCGGTCGCAAATAACGCCAACATATTACACCTAATACTGTCGCAAAGTGGTGTTCTATCAATAGACAGTACAAGGAAAAACTTCCAACTTAAGAGTAAAGAGTATTGAAGTGCTCGCAAGTAGGGCGGGCGATACACAAAGTTTGTACCAGCGAATATTTGCAAACGGCTTTGAATAAGTCGCAAATCGTCTTATTGCTCCACGCTATGAAAATCAGTTCAATAAAAGAATGTCCACATGTTTAACCTCCAATAATATATTTTATATATACCTAAATATATATATATATATATATAACCATAGTTCCGGAAGATTGGCAAAAAGCTGTTATAGTTCCGCTATACAAAGGGAAGGGATAACACCAGGATGCCAAAAATTATCAGGGTATCAGTTACTTAGTGTTGTCGGCAAATTGTATGCAAAACTATTGATTGAAAGGGCTGTGAAAGAAACCAATGATAAATATGAATGTGCAAGCAGGATTCAGAAGAGAATGGGTTACTTGGATCAAGCCTTTTCGTTAAGGCGCATCACTGAAAAGTTTCTGGCTAAGCACCAGAAAGTGTTCTGCGCCTTCATTGATCTAGAGAAGGCTTATGATAGAGTGGATAGAAATGAGTTGTGGAATGTGTTGTCCGAGTTTGGCTTGGAGAGCTGTCTGATACGGGCATTGGGATCGCTTTACGCTGATTCCATGGCATGTGTTAGACTGGGTGGTGCTTACACGGACTGGTTTAACATCTCAAGGGGGGTTAGACAGGGATGTGTAGCATCACCTTGGCTCTTCAATTTATTCATGGATAAATGTCTGAAAGATCTGCGGGAGAGTGAATATGGACTGAGAATGGGAGATACCGTCATTAAGAGCCTCTTGTACGCCGATGATCAAGTAATTCTTGCATCGTCGGCGTTCGAGTTGCAGAAGATGATGGACATTATGAATGCATCGTTTAAAAGGATGAATATGAAAGTAAATGTTGGAAAAACGAAAGTTATGTATATATATTTTTGAAAGAGATGAAGGTATGTCTGATTGCGCGATTATTATTGAAAGCGAGAAAGTTGAACAAGTAGAAGAGTTCGTATATCTGGAAAGCGTGTTTACAAGAGATGGTTAGTGTGATAAAGACATTGAACGAAGAGTTATGAAAGGGAATTCGGTTAACGGAGCAATCGGCCGCCTTGTGTGCAGCCAAACCGTGTCTAAAAAGGCAAGGATGGCTGTACATAATACTGTTCTGGTTCCTACGCTGACGTATGGTAGTGAATGTTGGATATGGCAGAAGAAGCACGAAAGTAAAATAAATGCGGTCGAGATGCGGTCGTTAAGGCAAATATGTGGTGTGAAATTGTGTGACGGGATTAGGAATGCTGTTATTAGAAAAAAGTGTGGTCTGAAAGTAGATGTAGTGTCAAAAGTAGAAAGATGTGAATGAATGATGAAATGTTAGGATGGTATGGACACTTGGAGCGCATGAGTGAAAGGAGAATAGCAAAACAGGTGCATTGTGCGAATGTGGAAGGATACACGAGCAGGGGACGACCCAGAAAGACTTACCTTGACCAAATTGGTCAAGTCCTTAAGAAGGTTGGGGTCCCAAGTAAAAGGAATAAAAGAGCTTGTATGAATAGATTGATGGATGTGAATGAAGCTAGGGAAGTATGTCAGGACCGCGCAAAGTGGCGTTCCATCATCTCTGCCTACCCGTCTGGGACCAAGGCGTGAGCTTTATTTATTTATTTTATTTATATAACCATAAGTACCTTAAATACATCTACTTCCCCGACATAAATTGTACTTTTGGTAGAGCTGTGTCCGGTCTTGATGGCGAAAAGCAACGTTGCCTTTTTGGGAGGAAAGAGGTCTTTTCTGCAACTAGTAATAACGTCGTTTCATATTTTCAAATTGCGAGGAATAAAATTTCTCACGAACCGAACAGTAGTGAAACGCCAACAAACAGTAAATACGCAAGTGATGAGGATTAAATTTTATCCTTTGGCGATGATAAAACTTCGTAACATTCCCCACAATAACAACACAAATACTCGCAATGTCTGCATAAAATAATTTAAATAACGACGTTTGTTCGATCAAAGACGATATTCAGAAATAGCGAATGTTTAATATAATTTCTATTCCCAGTAGCAGCTGTACCGCGCACAAAGGAGCCGACCTAATACTTACACGTCCTCAAGGCACTAAAAGGAACGTTTACATTTTTCACCGTGCTAATTTTATTTGACTCGTCCTGAATATATTATGTCCTATTACACCGCCGCCCTGACCATTTAATGTTAACAATGAGCATTTTTTCCCTCTTTAAATTTTTTCCCTTTAAATTAAATGGGCCATGCTAAAAATTCTGATCTCGTTATTCCTTTTTATTGCTCATTAAAGGCGGTCTGTTTCGCGTGCTTACTTTTTACGCGTTTAAGGTAAATAAAGTATACTCTTTTATTTCTTTAAAAATAATTGATATCTTTATCGTACAAGCATCGATCAGGTTTTCTATGATTTTTTTTTTAAATGATAACGTTATTGTTTAGGAAATTGTTTGTTTTCACAAATAAGTAACGGCCAAATGATTCCATAGAGAAGTTGTGTGCGAAGGCCTGTGCCTCATATACAGCAGAACAAGGTTATTCGCTGGTTGATTGCATCGAATAATGAATCAACTTATAATAACGATATGTATTAATAGAATCTGAAATTGTTAATTACGATATTCCAATATTACGTAATCTCTGTCAGCAAATTACCGCAAGCACCGTAGTTTTATATTCCTAGTAACAGTTTTTTACTTAAGCTTTTAATAAGGCCTTAAGAGTGATAAGTATACTCAATATAACACAGAACAGACTTCACAGTTTTGTATTTCTGTATGCCCCCGTTAGATCGAAATAAATTGGATTCATATGAGTTCAAAACAAAGCAAAGGTCCCAGTTATATTTAAATTCAATCCATGCGAAATTCATCTTACCGTGACACCTACACCCAAAACAACTTACCAGGCTTCGAAGTTATGCTAACATGCAAGTTTGGCAGGCCTAAATCATTTCACTTTACTACAGTAATGGACTCCACGGCTGATATAACGAATGATTAAACTTAAAACGCGAGCACTAGAGCACTACTAACAATAGAGGAGGTTCTACATTCGACGCGTAAGTTTTATACTAAAAAATAGGCTTAAAAATGATGTCGTATAAACGCAGGCATTCACATTCATACAATGCGTAATAAAAAATATCGGAGCTATAATGACAAACGTTGCCTAGAATAGCATTTGGGGCTAAAAGGAATTCGCTGAAAAGAAATTTAATAAATGTGGATCCCCCACATTTAAACCGAGATTTATGTTACCGACGTTATTCCGCACGTCGTTATAGGATGAGACAATGTATAATTCATAGAAACCAAAAGTGCACGTATAATTTCATTAGTTAATATCTGGACTTACGTTTGCGCCGTCTACATCACGGAAGCGACTCAAAGAACTTCTCGTAAGATTTATTGCATAATTCTACCTGAAACAAGAAGAAAATGTATTAGTGCTGTCGAATAGGTAAATAGAATTCTTTGTTCTTACGTTCTATTTGAGTTTGCAATGCAACTAGCAGAAACTTAACAAGGAACAAAAAGGTGTCAATTTTTCTTGTAATGATCTAGCAATTGCGGCGACCAAATAAACAATAACGGAGAGCTCTGTTGTCATTTATGGAGGATTTTCATGTCTTCATTTTAGTTTGGTATGTTTGCATATTTAAGATTTGAAAAAATATAATAAGGTATTGAAGTAGTTTTATTGAATGAAATGGAGGCTTTAAGTATCCTTTTTAAAGTCTAATGAAGATATTTTAAATTATGTATTAGTTTGAAGATTCAGTACAGCTAGTACTTTTTATTATGTTAACATTGAAGGTTTTAAAATGATAAATTATTTGCTCATATTTAGCGTTATTTTTTTTATTGTATGTATTGTTAAGTATAGATTATCTTTAAGATGGCATTTGTGAATATTTCTGCTAAAATTTTACATAGTATACAATTCACTGTATTAATGTAAATATCAAAATATAATAAGTTAAATCTAACATGTCTAAGAATAGCTTTCAATATTCCGGAGACTACGAACAGGGCCAACCAGGGGAACTTCAATCAAGACTTTAAGTTAGCATACACGACTATATGGCTGGCAATGGTAGGCAACTGAGCTCAGGCATTTAACCGAAACAATCTGAATCCGATAATAGCCGGTTCGACTGTTCCGGTTATAACCGACCCGGTTAGCGAATCTACCTGCTCCAAGCTATGCAACATTAATGGAGGCAACGTGTTATTTTGTTCTTAAATATAAAACAGGTGACCCAGTCCGTGGCAGAACCGGATTTAACCGGACCGTTTTGGTTGCTTTTAGCCGAGTATCATGTCACTCCGGAATAATTTATTTGTTTCTACCCTGTATTGGAATATCCGAGACGAATTGCGACCGATGCTCAATGCGATTTGTGTTTTAATAGATCCGTCATTAAGTTGGTGTTTTTGGCGTTCGACTATTTTTTGAAGCTACAGATGTGGTTTGACACTTTTGATATACCACTATAATTATAGTGAACTTTTAAAGATCCAACAAGATTACTATTATATTTTTCGCATTTATTATGATAGCGAAATAAAAAAATTATTGAGATAAACGTGAGAGTAAAGGAAACTAACAAATAACGATAGACTCACCATATCGAAGGGTAAAAACTAAAAACGAAAAAAATATATAAATTGACTATAGAATGTTACTTTCACAAATAACGTATCAAAGATTCCACGTACTCCCAGTAACAACAACCTGGGCACATTTTCATTTCCGAAAACATTAAGCGTTTTAAGGAAGAAAACCCTCGTAAATATAAAGCTGTCGTCACAGGGCACAGACTTGGTAAGACAGCGACTGTAGCTCAGCGCAAGCTATCGGTGAGCGCACTCAGCCACAATCCACAATCACTTATCCAATATCCATTCCAACACTCTGACCTTCTAAATACAGTTCTAAATATACGCACAGACAAAAGCTAAAATAAAGGACTGCAGTGGTTGATTTTGATCATAGGTTCATTCCGCCAAGAATTCAATTGTTTATTGTGTTTCGGAAATTTATAATTAAAATTAGATTAAGTTATTTTAAAATTACATTGGTTTGCATAGATCAATCCATCTTATCAATTACTCATGCCTAAAGTATTTTATTAGAATAGCTTCCAGGTTTAAAGATTCAAGAGGACAAGAGGTTTAAAGATGCATTATAACTGCCCGTACTAGATACTTGAAACCTCAATACAGACTTGTTCTGTCGGTAGGTTACAGCTATTTTACATTCGGGCCTTCAAGAACAGCTTTGGACATGTAAGATATCTTAGGTTGCCATTTATTTTATCTCAAATTCATAAAATCATCAATATTAAGAATAAGAAACTATCCCATTTCCTTTAATATCGTATCACAGACCGTATTAATTGCAAAACCCTATCCAATTACGGCAAATGTAGGTAAGTACGCAAGTACAGCACGCACGTCAACGTTTTAAAACTACGCGATTAATTTAAAGCAACCTCTTGGTAAATGCAAAAATAATTTTCCCAGTGGCGTCTACCTCTTCAAGTATCTTAGAAACAACCTACGTAATTTCCACGGTGATTCAAAAAAATAGAGACGGTTTAAAAAAAAGACGGTCAAGTGCGAGACAAACTCGCACAGATTGGTCTCGTATCAATAATTACAACAACTAATAAAATAACAAGAAATAAAATCACATTAGTTGCATGAAAGCCAGACTTCTATTTTATTTTAAGTATTTGTTAGCTACTGAAATACACTCTATTATCTACTGAAAAGCTACTACAGTTCATAGATACAGCATAATTAATGACAGACAAAGAAACGGTCCGTATGGCGTCTTAGCAAAAGAGGTCTTTTTACCCTTTTAGTACGGAACCCTACTAAACGGCGCTTGTGTCAACGTGGGCATCTCATCCGAGCCTCGTTCCTTAAGAAGTTGCTCTTAATGTAAACACGCTATCTTCGTGTAAATACATGCCAGTGGGATTCTCGGGAATCTGTTTATAGGACAGTGGCGATGAATGATCAAGGTGTAAAATTTGCCAGCTCATGAGGGGTTCCTAGTGGTTATGGTGATGTATGAGCAAAATTGAAAACACTTATATATTGTAGTACCTAGGAATCGATTTGCGAATTATACGTATATGGATTTTTGCATGGTTTTAATAAGCAAAATTTTGATCTTGATAAGTTTATATGATGTGTATAAACGTGTTGATTGTTTGGTATGCTTTAATGAATAAAATAAATGTATGTAACTTTAATTGAGTTAGCTTATGCGCTTTCATAAAATGGGGGAGACCTATGTCCAGCGTGAACTGTGATAGGTTGAATAGATGGATGCGCGTTCATTACTCATTACATACCAATTATAAATATAGGACCATTTCCGCCCGTCCATTACAGTGACGATAGCTAAATGTAATCTAAAAGATTTCGAATAAAACAATGTACGTTACGTAAGATCTAGGCAATATATAATGAGTATACCTCCGGTTCACCAATTAATCGGTTGACGTAAGTTATAATTGCAAATATTAAGTAAAAGGCTGTTTCGAATGGACAATTGCTGGTAAAAATTAGTATGTTTTGACAAGTTTTAATCATTTCTTTAAATGAAATTTTAATTGTTATTGTTGATTAGAACACATTAACTTCTTAGAATGGGTTTATTTTTTGCAATGGAACCGAGTAAGAAATTCTTTTCATGCTTTTTGTTTATGATCACCAAGCAAGGGCCATAAAGCCAAATCTCAGTGTAACATCTTTTTTGTATGATAATAAAGGGGTTTCCTTAGTTCGTTTACAAAAGTAACACGAATGCTCATGATATATGTAATATTAAATTAAACCAAAACCCTACGCATCTAACACCTTCCTACTCTTACTGTGTAACTTGACAAGCAATCTTATCATATTATACTTCTAAAAACTAGTTAAATTTTAAAACATAGAACTACTAAATTATTTTATAAGCAGTGATTTATTATTATTAAGACGTCTGTGTATAAGATTAAACATCCTACTAGTATTTCCATCATCGCCGCCGTTGCATATTCACGAGCCAACATTTCTTTAAAAGTCGGAAGAGTAAACAGGAGCTGGTTTGTTTACGCACTTCCATTTAGCAGCCGATCGCTAGATGTTTAACACTTAGAGATGTTATTTGGTATCATGTTCAAATAAGCGTTCGGAAATTTTAAAGATTTATCCTTTATTTCTTCTTAAAAATTAATATTCTTAAACGTACACAAAGCTCTATATTAGCCTAACTTAAGGATAAAACTTATTTTACTAATGTTTTTTGATATACAATAACGTCTACCGATACAAATTATAAGGAGAATTTTGTTCATGTACACAAATAGTTGTGCTACACGGGAATCGAAGCCAAAATCTTTGATTGTAGTAAGTGACTTCTTAACTATAACAAAAATAGTCGTCAGTGTGACTTTACGTTTGTGTGCTCCTTAAAAATAAAATAAAAATAATAATCAAAAATACTTCTGCAACATTTTTTTTAAAACGTTTCTAAAACCTCTTTTTGTATTAATAATAAAAGGTTGAATTTATTGATCACTAAATACAATGTACCTACCTGCAGTATGATAAAATAAATCATATACATACATACGAGTAATGTGTACTTCAAATGTTAAAATATTTAATGACCAATATGTACATATTTAATTAATCCCATACTGCAAGAACATAAATTAAGATGACTAAGTCGATCCGACATTGGAGATAGCAAACGATGTTCGGCAAACCGTAAGTCTTAGTTAACTTTTAAGCCCATATATCCATCAAAGTTTGGTATGCTGCACGTCAGCTATTTGAACAGAAGCACAGCCGAATCCCAATATAAATCGGCGTTGTAATCAGCCCTCAAAGGTTATCTAGGCGCAAGTTGACGTAGCTGGAGCTTATGAATGTTTGCAAGTTCAAACCAAAATATCTTTATTCAAATAAACCTTAACAGATTACTTTTGAGTAGTCAATAATATTTTTTTGATGACTCTACCACCGGTTCGAAGGAACATCGAGAAGAGTCGACAAGAAAGTCGATAACTCTTTTAAACTATTTTTAATATTGGTTACAGAGTTTTGACATTATTAAGAAGTACAAAGGAAACAAAACAAACAGCCCACATCAGCATCAACGCACCACATCGAAATGTTTCGGCTTATGCAGGTATCCTCTCTTTTATAGATTTCTAGTAGCACATACGCTTGAACCCCTGTAGCATATGTATTTGAATAGTCTGGAGTTTATATCATCAAATTGCACTGAAATATGGCGCAAAAAATCTGAGCATCTTTTACTCATTCTACTTTAACAGCCCGTGACAGAGCATTGCTGTAAAGGGTTTTTAACTATAATCTCCACACTTGGCAGGCGGATTACATAACCTGCCCATATAATGATGCTGCTCCTGATATTTAATTAAAGTTTTGTCTCCAAGTCGCCACTTACGGCACCCACACCATCATTTAAGTCTAGTCTATCGGCACAACATGACAAAATAAATCAATTAATCCTTTATATATTTCGTACTACTACTCAGCCTATGCTGAAGTCTGTTCCAGTGTCAATTATTGCCTGATTACCATATTTGAAGGAGCTTATCTCAGTACCAAGAGAGCTCTGAGACTTGTAACTTCCGAGTTAAGTGTGAGTACCTACGTGGAGCGTAGCTAACAATCTATTTCTGAACTGAACAGTTAGTAAGATTTGGGCCGGCACTGCAGCGATCGGGTGTTATTTATAGTTACACTTTGACCTACGTGCGCGCGGTGCGGTGTTTTTGTCGCTACCGTTTTTTTTCCAAGTCTCCAAAAGAAACCATCGTCGGCTGCAAAAATGTTGTTAATTCGACGAACTCTTCTCTGAATATATTTAAGTTCTTATTCCTAGTCTAAGCTCTTATTAAAATTTTCTTTCAATTGTACCTAGTCTTAATTTGTTTACAATTACTTATTATTTTAAACTGGACGTAAACATTATTTTACCTAAAAGAGATGTAGGTGTTTGTTTAGTTTATTTATTTTATTATTTAGTTATTCATAAGTAACTATAATTCTAAGAGGCAAACAACTAGAAACCACGACTAGAGACATTTGCAACTACCAACACTATAGGCTCCGCCACGCTAACAACGATACTTTTAAGACTATAGTGGCTATGGTGTGAAGTAATTCTATTTATTATGACAACTTACAAGAAAAGAAAAGATCAAGCTATCAAAATCAGAGACGACTTAGAATTAAGTGACTTATAGGCTACCATGGCATGCAATGTGAACTAAAGTGCGAAAAATAAAGAATTTAACATCTATATATATAATTTTAGGAAACAGGGAATGAGAGTACTAATGGTTTTGATTAATTTACTGAATCTATTCCAGGAATGCGATTAATTAATCAAATTTACTGTAGTATCAAGCGTCAAACACTACATTCGAAAGATTGCAATACTTGACTGCCAAAATTTTGAGGCTTATTTGAAAATGTTCTACTTAGTATTGACTCCTATAAATATTTGTATCCCTTTTGTTATAATAGATTGAAAAGTAATTTAGAATTTTCAAAAAACACCAAGAACTTTTAACAAAATAACATTTTCGTATCAAAAGTAAAGTACCTTAGAAGTGAAGATAGCACAAAACCACCCTACCCACAGTCCCTAAGCTTTGTAATGATAGCCTTAGGTAAACTAAATTTAAAAAGCAAACCAAAAGATAAGGCCTTGGGTTATGCAACGTTATCGGTCTCAAGGAACACAATGCGGCGTGCTTGACGTTAGTAACGAATCACTAAACAGGTCAACGTACCCGTGATAATGCAAGGTACCGCCACGACATTGATCGATTGTTGGGAAGACCTGAGCTTAAACAAACATCTTGGTGCTGAAAACAGAAATCTGTGCGGAAGGAACGGCATGCCCGCGTGTCAGTGTATGACGGATCATATACAGTTATCAGTTGGAAGATGCATGAATATTAAGGGCCAAGTGTGTGCTTTGTATGTGATTTTATATTAAAAAGTATATTCAATTATGTGAAGTTTCTCAGCCGTCTTTCGGGGCTCAAATAAAATTATCGTGGTACATATAATGGAGAAAATGAGATTCTGTTAATACACAATAGAGCAAAGAAGTGAATTTATTTTGATTAATATCCCCTCAAATGTTACCTGATGGGGACCATGTTCAAAGTTATCTGTGTGGATGTACCTATCATACTTACCTATTTCTCTTGCTGTTACATATTTTACAGTTGAAGATAAATATTTTTATGTCACAAGTTTTTACACACCGTGGTCCCATTAAATTATCAGAATCACTGATGTGGAGTGAGTGTGTAAGTTGTAATAAATGAAAGTATTCTTTAAAAACATAATATTAATGGAGTAGTTATTTGTTGAGTTTTTCCTATTAACAGTAGGTATATAAATGATAGGACATCAAGAGGAAATTTTGATCGTCTCACCCTTTATCTATAAACAAAGGTAATATCTAAATCAAACAACTTTAACTGCTATGGCGAAAAAAATGGTAATAGTCCGGTACCTGCGTAAATGACCCTAAACATGATCTTTTAGAAAAGTACAATAACATTCCAGTGTAATAACATTCCAAAACATTCAACGCTTCAGAAATGTTTATGTGCAAGCGTTCAGTCGCCACACAAATGCATCGCACATAAAATGGAAACTTTGTGACAGACGGTTGTCACTAAGTTTACGGGACACCGGCCAAATAAGTTACGGAAAAAAACCTGATGCATAGTCAGTGGACATGCATATGCAACGCGGCCCCCTTGACAGCGTGGCGAGACGTGGAACAATAGACGATCGGCACTTGAACCCTGCCTCAGGCAGCCAGCGAGATGTAAAACACCATTGACATTTGTTTTAACAACTCCTCATTCCGACTGCACGACTGCATTGTAAACACATGTAAATGTATCGAACACCTACGAAGTTTAATTACTGAACGTTTAAAAGTTCCAATTTTCTTTTCAAAACACATTTTTTTTTAAAGTTTGACCACTAGATTTTCTTGTTGGATCCTTCTCAGTAGATAACTACAGTGCGAATCAGTTGTTGGTTCATTGGACATTCATTAAGTGTTCTACGAGCAACAAAGACATTTTTTTTTTTTAATTTTATTTTATAGGATTGCCACACTGCCGGTATTTTGATATTTTCTTATATCAGTAAAGAAATAAAGATCACGATGATAAAACAGTCGAACGCATTTTTAAATCGCATTATTTTTATATAACGCAATAAAATGATACATTTTGCAATATATACTGAATGTTTTATAATGGATTAATTAAATATTTACCAGACTGTAACGTCCCACTGCAAAGCTAAATTCCGATACCGCATGCCTAAAGAATTGTAGTCCACAAAAACCTAATGCGGATCCGTATGTTAACAACCACGAATGCAATTGCTTTGTGTACTACTTACGATCCAAAGGATCCGGAATCTTGATCCAATATTTTACCGTTACCAATCCGATAAATAAATAAATAATAACTTTATTCACAGAAACATATTACACTCAAATTTGAAGATTCTGATATCCGGACTAGGTAAAAACCTGTATCTCCGACTATCAGCGCCATATTATAAATAACTAACCATTTCTCGACCCATCTCGTGTAATAGTTGAGATATCGGCTATTACACCAAAGGTTCCGGGCTTAATCCCCGGGCAATTCATACATTTGTTTACATGAACATGTCTGTTTGTATTGGTCTGGGTATTTTCTATGTATAATATGTACAAACAAAAAATATAAGTATGTTTATCTGTTGTTAAGTCTCCATATAATAGGCTTATGCCTAATTTAGAGCTAGATAGCGCTGTGTGAATGCCAGTGGGTATTTATATTTTATTTAATCATTGTGATAGTTGTCTGTGTCTTTTGCGCGATCGTCAGCCGATCGCTAGTCGCTTTGTTATAATTTTTATTACATTATTATCCGTAATTTTAATATTTATCCAAAGGTTCGATGTAACCAAATAATTGAGTTCGTTGTTTTACAGCTGCAATTTTAACAATAAAGCGAATTGGCTGGTGACTTTGTTTCCTAACTACACCTATGTCGTAAAATCCAGTGCAAAATAAACTATAACTACGCAAATAGTTCTAAAGGCAGTTGTTGTTTGATTTAATTGGAGCCATTAAGGTACAAAAACTTACCAAAGTTCGTTGAATTTTGAATATATTTCATGTGAAAGCGGCAGGAAACTTATGATTTGTAAAGCTATTGTTGATATTAATTTGTATTTGTTATTAATATTTGATTGTTATTAAATACATTATTATAGCATTAAGAGACTAAGAGTGTTGATTGTAGGCTGAAACTAGATATATAAGAAAAGATGCAAACAATAAAATAGAATAACTGAAAAGTATGTTAAAATATGAATAATTTTTCAATTAGTCTATGTATTAAAAAGACCCGACCTTAACGTTTACTAAGAACGAATGAATACATTTTAACAATTTTATTGTTTATGTAAGATTCTTAAACATATTAAACACAAAGTAACAGAATGGTTAACTAGTAGCGCTTTTTCAGTACACTTGAACCCGATTGCCAAGCGTGGAGATAACAATTCACCTAAGTGAAGTAAATGAACCCAAATACTTTTCGAAGTGTTTTTATAAGTAAAACCATAGATAACCAGTTAAATGGTCAACTAATTAACAGCGAAGATGGCGTTAATAATCGGTGTTTGGGAACAAGCAAACGAGACCAGGCAGGGCGTGTTAACATCCAGCCACTGCTATTGTCAAGTACACGCATCACGCATAAATAACTGTGGCGATAGGGGATTAAAAGATCCGAGCGGTTAAGCGGCTTTGGACCCTCAATACAGGCGATTAAACATCACAATACATCACCACAAAATCATTTGTAGCCATGGACATAAACTATGACCTGCGGTTGCTGTTTCTCCGTAAGGACTATAGCCAGATTATGTTGTGGTTATTAAACAGCTTGAATTCAATTTCAATGAAAATTAAGCGGGCGTAATTTTGGTTCATACGTTTGTTTCCGAAGATTATGAAACAAACGACGATTGTAAATTTTACAGCGCATTTCTTATTACATTTAATATTCTTTTTCAAAGTGAGACATTGAAATGATTTTGCAGTCAAAACAAAGTTCCATTTAGTGTTATACTAAAAAACATAAGACAGCGAAATGTGCCTTTAATACCTGTACTAACGTAATATGTAATTGCATAATTTGCATTTTTTTTCATTTTTTTAAATGCAAAGGAAAAAATAATATTTATTACCTTTGCAATTTTAAATTCAAAGGTAATAAATATCCTTTGCATTTAAAATATCAGTTACCTACAGCGTAAATATTTTTTTTGTTTAGAAAAGCACAAATTATCTAACTTTACGGTGTTGTGTTGTTAGAAACATATTTTAGGCACAAAAATGTAGCGTGTTTCACCTAAAACTTTTTTGAGTTACGAATACATTTTCAGTTTTTTATAAGTTGATGCGATGGGAAGCCAAGATAACAATTAGATAAACACATACACATTTCAAGTATATTCAATGTCTCTACTTAGTAAAATAGCTGTTTTTATTTAACTTTTAACGTAACATCAATAAAACCTATACTATAACTGACGTTTTTAGGTGCTTGTTTAGTCAAGTAATTTCAAGTGATAGTGGAGCGATTACTCATGTCATCGTTAACGCATACGGGTCCTGAAATGTACCACGTCTTTGCTAGTGTAGAGAAGGACGCCTATGGCTCTACCCTGTCACTCATAAAATGAGACTGATGGTAGCTCGGTGAACAAACAAATAATAAATAAATAAATACCCACTGACATTTACACAGCGCCATCTAGTCCCAAGATAAGCGTTAAGCTTGAAGTATGGGAAATAAACAACAAATAAACCTACTTACGTATTTTTTTGTAAATACATACATATAATTCATAGAAAACACCCATACCCAAACAAACAATATATGTTCATGCACGCCACGTACGTGTTACCATCCTAAGATAGTAGCCGGGAGAAACGGTTTAAGTGCCTTATGTAGCACGAAATAAATTATGTACACTCATTAATTTATTACAGTTCTTCTTCTTCTTTGTTGTACGGGCAGTCTCCAAAATGAAACTACAGAGCGCCTTTTTTGCGTTGGAGGTGTCAGGCCAGATTACTCTAGGCAGCCCAGCTCGGCCAAGAAATCTTCTAGACCGTTGGCTTAAAGAAGGTCTCTCGAAGTGTCCTCGGCGAGTCTAGGTGAATCGCCGTGTGCCTCTGGTGTATATTATAGCCATTCGGTTTATTACTGTGAATGCGACAATGCATTAACCCGTTTGTATAAAGTATAATAAATTATTTGCGGCCATAAAACTGTATGTAAAGCTATTAATCTAAATATAATTCAATGACTTCAATTTGCCTATTAAAAAGAGGTTAAAATCGTTACCTGCCTAGGTACATTTATTTTATACGGACCATCGAGAGTTGCACTTCATGCGAGCTAAGACTACAGTTCGCTAATTGCACGTCTGTGACACGATGCGTTACGAATGTTGTAATGTAAACTTAGATGCAACATTGCAGTTAAAACTAAGCAATAACTGCACTAGGTAACTTAGTACTGGTTTACATGATTACAAGTCATCATAGTGGTTTAAGAGATTGCAGTCACATATTTAAAAACTTTTTGACTTGTATGATTTTTGTAGCAGGTTAATATTTTAATGTAAACAACTCTGTTACCTAGGAACTTATGTTTATCTTTTATGTGTTTTATTGTAAAAATAGGATCTCAGAGTACCGACTTGTTGATTTCTAATCTATCGAACCTTTATTTTTTCCCAAAATTATAATATTTTTCTGTTCGCAATACATGAATTACTATCATTGTCGAATATTGCACAGTTCATTATTTCTAGAAATAATTTGAGCTCAAACTCCAATATTATGAACTTTGAGGTTGTGCTTCAATCCATGATTTGTGCCAATAATAGTTTTTAATTTATATATCTGCTTAGTTTTTAAGTAGTTAGGTTTTAATCACAATTAAGCGGTACAACCCTAACAAATACCTTACAAAGAAATGTCTAAAACAAACTCGTTCCAAACCTAACCTGCAATCGGAAGTAAACAATCATTGGACAATTAATATAATTTTCCAAGAACAAGTAATGTTTAGAATCACGATCAAATTACTGGTAGCCATCCTTTTCTTTGTACGGGGCGAATAAATCATAAGCCAGTGCTATAATTTACCCGCTCTTATAACAGATGACACTACCTAGACAGAACGCAGTCAACCAAGCACTAAGTATAGACTGGATTCCTTAAATTGCCATATCCGATGGCCACACGAGCGATTCTATAACTGGTTATTGTTTTTAAAAACTGTCATAAACTGCAAAATCAAACAAACTCTTAGTTGTACTCCGTCCAACGCTATAGCGGTATTACACATGTAACACTGGTGATTGACGTTTAGCATGGTTCGCTGTGTCTGTTTTATTAGATAGTATATTAAAAGTGACAGGTACTAATGCTTACATTGTATGGCAAGAGTAGCAATGCGATAAGTCTGTAGACATATTTGGATAACTAAAAGTCAAGAATATTGATTAAGTTTTGAGTGTGCAGGTATAAAATGATTTTTCAATATTTGCATAATACGACTTCAGAGGTTATTTTATCTCAACAGAGGTAAAAATAAGATTTTTTGCTTGGTTTAATGAAATAGATCATTTAGCACATTTTAAATTTGAACTTTGTACCTTCGTCTCACTTATTTCTAAATCCTTAGAGTGATACCGGCCGGAAAATTGGTTACTCAAAATCATCGCTGTTTTAACACATTTCTGTAATTACAGCGGTGTAATTATAGTGTACAGAAGCGATATCATCACGAGTCGTTAGGTAATCGAACCAATGGGAGTCCTACTCTAAAAGACGGGATTTCCATAACAGATCTCGTTTACTCCAACGGCCATTGGTTCTGCAACATACGTGACCAGTCCACTGCTACTACAACCTGCTGATCCGGGACTGGACTGATTCGTATGCGGACCAAAGACATAGGTCTT
Source organism: Leucinodes orbonalis (assembly GCA_019425675.1). Lineage (NCBI taxonomy): Eukaryota > Metazoa > Arthropoda > Insecta > Lepidoptera > Crambidae > Leucinodes > Leucinodes orbonalis. Next base: position 55,950 of record PQWD01001291.1, read on the forward strand.
TAGTCCACAAAGACCTATGTCTTGAGCACACATATGAATAACTATATTTATTATTTTATCCCTAAGCGACCCATCGGAGAAGAAAACAGAGCGCCATTCCCCGTTGAGTGACTTTAAACTTGTGAGCCAATCCTGCAGTTAAGTCCATGTCTCAGTTGCGCGTGTTGGTAAAGTAGTATGAAGGATTGCTCTAATACTTTACAGCTTCATGCAATTAAATAAACCAGATTAAAGTAACAAAAAATCTCAAACACGCCAACCAATATTGTCTTTAACTGGTAAAGAAATTTAATGCTATATTTAAGAACATAAATCATTTACACCTAAACATAGTTCAAGCACTCGCAACAATATATTATTTGCTACTGGCAACTAATCCTGTACGATCGTATATTATTAAGCTTTTTTTGTTTTATCCATTCGAATTATAAATGACGTTCCATCTATTTAAATCTCTAAGCTTGAGTGTGGTTAGAATATTAACTTACAATAGGATCTCTTTCGTTATGAGTATATGACTGGTATTTTATAAATTAGTTATTATTCCTTTTCCACAAAAACCAAAACTAATGGAAAGTCGAAAATTGTATAAGCTCAGGTATAGCCTATTATTCTCAGCCATTTCTTTTAATATGTATAGGCAATACTAAACCTATGTCAGATAATAAGTTCTTTTTAATTATGCTGTGTTTGTCATACATTGATATATTTATTTTACATTAGCGTTAATAAATATCCACCAGCACTCACACAACGCCACCTAGTCTCAACCTAAGCATTTAGCCTGTTATGTGGGACCTAAACAACTGATAAACTTACTTATACTTTGTTAATACATACATATTAAACATAGAATCACCCAGACGAATACAAACAGACAAATATTCAGACAGTTCATGCACACAAATATTTATAATGCCCGGAGTTTGAACCCGGAACCCTTGGTGTAGTAGCCGACGTCTCACATTACACCGAGCAGGTCCTCTCAAACATTTTAATATTAAGTTTCCGTTTTCCTGGAATACATTTCATTTCCATGACATACAAGTCA
>PQWD01001291.1:60972-86284 GCA_019425675.1 Leucinodes orbonalis
TAAGTATGAAATTATAACATTTAACATAGGCAGTGTTTTGACTTTGTGGCATGATTTTGCCTCATTGGTTTTATCATCATCAGCCCAATTAACGTCGCCATCGAGGGGCACGTGCCTACCCGTATAGAGTGATTAGGCCTTAGTCGTCCACGCGGGCCCAGTGCGGGCTGGATGACTTTACGCACTAACTTTGAATCTCGTGCGCAGGTTTCCTCACGATGTTTTCCTACACCGTAAGAGCGTCGGTTAACGTACATATATTTTCGAAAATTCGAAAACACATTCGTACGTGTCGGGATTTGAACCTCAGCCCTCCCGGTAGGAGGGCGACAGTCCACACCATTAAGCCACCGACGCTCACCAACGACGTTTTATGCGCTGATGAAATTAAATTCATAATATGTTTCCAAAACATTAATTTTTCATTAACAGCTCCAATCATTAACAAGTATCTAGTAGAAGTAGTATCAATAATAAAAAACATGATCAAACTTTAGTTAATCAATAACAACAATTTCATTCAGCAAAATAATAAAAGGTTTCTGTTATTTCGGTGCGGTCGTTATTTTCTATTATTTGAAACCACAATCACAACAGCTATATAAAATAAATGTATTTCGAACTGAAATCAAAGCCTTTGATTGAGAAGTCGTCACATCCACTAAGTTCCCTTTGGCTTCGTTTATTAATTACACGGGTGAATTACCCCATTTCCCACCTCTCCACTTCCCCCTAACTAACGCCAATAACTTGTTTATCGCGCGACTGCGGAAACTACGTCCTTAACTGCGATAGGAAAATATCCCTCGAATCTCCGCTGTCGTCGCCAATCCACGTCAAAGTTTGATTATAAAGATAGACACAGTAATAATACCTAACACGGTAATATAACATTCCAAATATTAATTTTCTTTGATTTTAACAAATAAGATTGTCTCAAACCAGGAAGAACAAATCTCAGCTATATTAGATTGATAACATAATACCTTTGCTTGACATCAGGTTTAAGCAATTAAATATAAATAAAAATCCACTGACATTCACACAGCGCCATCTAGCCCTAAGTTAAGGATGAACCTTTTTTGTAAATATATACATAGAAACACCCAGACCAAGACAAACAGGCATGTTCATGCACTCAAATGTTTGTACTGCTCGGGGATCGAACCCGAAACCATGGTTATATAATAGTAATCGTCACAACCTTTACACTAAATGAACAGGTGGGCGTCGTCAAAATATAAAGCATCTATGAAGACAGAGGAGAATCTTTTATGAATGATCCAAAAATAGCATTCTGCTGAACACAAGATGTAGCGATTTTGGAACTCCATTAAACAAACATAAAATTTAATAACTAAAATCAAACATTTTAAATAAGACATCCAAACAACATTTTTTTCGTTAAATAATATAAAATAGGTACGATGTAAAATCTTTTAGGCAATAATTAAACTATTGCCTAAAAGATTTTACATCGTACCTATTTTATATTCGAAACCGTTTGGACATTTTAGTTAGTTATAAAAAAATATACATGTTTGCATATTAAGGCATATAACGAAAGAATTGATTCTATTTCAGAATTATAGTTGGGGTCTACTATTTCATATTCTCTAGATTTGCGACCCGTTAACCGTTGCATGGATTCAAACGTCTAAAGTTTTTACGTTAAAAACATATTTACCGAAACCAACAGTAGGTTATTCCTTAAACAAAGTTTAAATACATTAATCACCGAGTTTTGACAAAAAAGATAATTAATCACCCGGCCGAGATACACTATAATATGACAAAAAATATTTACATGACGATAGACGGGTCTATTTTAACAAATTACTCCACCACCTCTGGTACATCGCACTCTAAATTAATTATCCCGGATTTATAGAGTAGTCCTGCGTCCCGGGGGTCGTCAGATCAAAGTGACAACGGTTTCTAGGAAAAGGGAGTCCATGTTATATTTATATAGATTATACGCGCGCCTTCCTTGACACTTGTTTGAGAGTCCAAGGTCATGGTCGGGAATGTTTTATTTATTCAGCCAAGTTAAATAGATAACATAATCCCAGACAATGTTTTAGGTTTTTAATACATAACTGTCAGTGTGCTCTAGTAGTCTGAGTAAGCATTTCTCGGTCGATAAGACCAGTACCACTAATTTTTGCTTAATCGGAATGTCCAGAGTACAAACCCTAAATGGTGAACAATGTATGAAGACATTTTGACCGGCGTAAACTGATATAACCTAGAGACAAAATTCAACAGACTCTATCGGATCACAGTTCATCAGATGGCTGACCGAAAAAATATTATCTCGAGTCCCTCCTCACCAGTGGCGTGCACTCCATATATACAAATAAGTTGTGCACTCCCTGTGCAGTGCGATCAGACAATCCGGGAAATTGCCAACATAATATACAATTATTCCCACTAATTCACTCATTTTCCTATACAGATTTGCAAGCATAGGTGATCTGCTGTCACCAACTGCACTCATTTTAACAATAATGTAATTTATTTATTGTTTTTGCAATTTATGTCAATCACTTTGCATGCACTACTCATAATATCTGTGCACGTCACTGCTCCGCGCTATGAAAGGCATGTTAAGCCGTTGGTATTCATAATAACTAACGCATTTTAAGTCTCCACACGGCACATACGGATGGGCATGATAATAATGTAATAAAATTAGGGAGTTAATAAAAAAACGTAACTGAAGGCAAGCCGATAATGGGTTTTTATTATGCGCACAATACGACGCGATCACAAAGCCTACATTAAACACTAGCGAGTAATAATTATGAATGCATTTAGCCAGCAAAGTACCCACAAAATGCGGGACGGCAGACGCAAAATGCGGGCGTCTGGGGATAAGTGTTGGCCGACTATCTATATTTTAGAATCGATAACTCTGTCAACTTTTATATGCTTTGCGTTGTTTTGCTACCTTTTGGTCTTTCATAACAAAATAAGAAGTGAAATTACAACAGATATACTGTTCTAGTTAAAGCAATCAGCACAATACTTACTTATAATGAAATTAGTGACAAGAAGATTTGATATGCTTCAACCTTTATGGCAAGCAATCCTAGCCTAGCCATCTCTTTTAGCCCACTTTACACACCAGAAATCATAGAGAGGCGATTTCTTCACAGCCAGTACCCACAAGAAGTGTCTGCGATATATTATAGAAACTATCGATAAAATAAGAGATACAATGCCAATGGGCACCACTAGGGGGATGCGGGTCGCGGGACGCGGGCAGACGGCTTCCGTGCCGGCCCCGGAGATTGCCACCCAGCCTCCTTCACAAGCTCTCTAACTCAATCATCTGCGTGAAAATATCGAATAAAAGTTGCGCCCGACGACACCTTTAACTTTAACTCGAACGCGGCTTTCGATATTGTATATGTTCATGACAATTGCATTCGAAATTTGAACTTTTAAAAGTTTTAGTTCACGATGTTTGCAACACAATTTTAAAGAGCACGTTGAAGTTAAGGTGAAATGTTACAATTGGAATACTTAGACGAGATAGTATCTCAGTCGTACCTGAGATTCGACTAGAATTTTATTACTTAAAACTTCGTAAAAGTTCCACTGCAGGGACAAACCTTCCCATAGAGCATGGCTATGGAGAGTTGGAACCGCAACCTCTCGCACGGGCCCAGAGCGGGTTAGTGGGACTAAACTACAGCCATTTGAAGAAAGCAGCCGTCAGTGGCGTAGCCGGCAGAAGCGTAGCCGGCAGTGGCGTAGCCGTCAGTGGCGTAGCCGGCAGTGGCGTAGCCGGCAGTGGCGAACTCAGCAGTGGCGTAGCAAGGCGTGGGCGAAACGGGTCACCTTACGCGGCCTTGCGCTTTGAGGGGTCTTGCTCAGTGTTTAGTTTTTAAATCATTCATTCCTATTCACTTGATAACAAAGCCTTAAAGTTATCTATTGGTCTCAACTAAAATAACTCAATTAGACGGATTTATTAATAAAACCAGAAATATAACATGAAAAAGGACGGCACTACGAATATAAGGTAAAAATACTATCAAATGGCCTCGCTAAGGCATTTCGCACGGTTAGATCTCGCTACGCCACTGGTAGCTGGGACTAACGGTTTAACGTGCCTTCCTGAGCACGGAAGGGCCTATCAATGAATATGTATTGGTCACCAGCCATTGTATTAGTTATTTGACTTATGCGATCTTCAACCGAACGCACTTACCACTACGCCATTAAGAATTGACTTGGATCGACGACTGGACTTCACAACAGAAAATATTAAAAATTCATTTATTATAACAATTTTCAATCAAGACCATTTGAAAGTATCAAAACGTTTGGATTCAGTAGCTGCATAAAAAATAGAAAGTTCTAGAAAGAATATACCATTAGTTGGCGCGGAACTCCTTGATCACATTCCGAGGACTAATGACCGGTCAACAATACGAAAAAGTCACTTTCAATTTACTAGGGACGCAAGTCATTTATTTCAAATGTATTTATATGATTTATATTACTTCCATGTTTTGCGTGCGTATGTCCATATAAGGTATTTCGTTATGAAAGTAAAATTGAAAACACTCAAAAAAATGGTTTGGTAAAATAAGCCAGCAATCCTAATACACGTAACTGTCACAATCATTCATAAAGTAAACTTAATATAACTAATTTATGTTTTTTAAACAAAACCATTAACAACATTTAGGCGTATTGTACAACTGACAAGTGAGTTCATCCCAACCCGACTTTGCAATGTACCGCGAAGGTTTTCTTCCGCGTCCGAACACTTACTAAAACATTGCTGGATGGCATCCGGAAATTTCCCGACTAGGCAACCCTAGACATTGCAATTACTACCTACTTATTTTGCAAAGCGTGCCAATCAGGACAGGCGCACACAATGATTGACAATCTCAACGTGTTTTGTTGACACGAGTTGCGTCAACTAGGCGTGTCAATGAAAACATTTGGAAAGCTATAATTGTATGCATTAATGTTATATCAATTTCACGTGGCTGACAGTCATTGAAACGTCTAAATCCGAACGACACTATGAGTAATCGACGAGAAATTAGCGTTGACTTTAGTTCACTTTAGTTAGATTCCTGGCTTGCAGTGGAAAAGCATTCGGATGATGTCTAGATTCTAGAATTGGATAAGGCAATTAAAGTATTTCTATTAAAGACATTATTGAATCTTTTAATAGGTTTCATAATAAATGCCTTTATTAAACATAATATAAGAACTAATTCAATACCATTGCAAATAAGATAACATTTATATTAACATTACAACAAACTTATTTACACAGTTCTTAAACCAATAAAAACGTCGAACCTAACAATTTTAAAAAAATAATGTATTAATTTTTACCGAATATGCAATTGAAATACAAATAATGCAACACTTAGGATAATATCTTTTGTTAACTAAATGCCGAATTTCGCAAACGTATCATCGACAATTATGACATAGCAACCCACTCTTTCAACAGCTATTCCTCAGGTTGGAAACTCGAAAGATAAAAACAATTTCATTTGGAACGTTTCTTCGTCACGCGCTTCCTGCCTCGTCCAGACTTCATTAACTCATGTGACCATCTCTTGGGGTGTTGTGTTCTGGCGTGTTGAAAAAACTCATATGGCTGTAGGGCTGCCAACCTAGATAACTATTTATTTCACTGAATTTGCTTTTTCATAAGTTTTGCAATAAGTTTCATGTATGTTAAACTGAATATGTTTAACAAATGGTGGAACACTAACACTCATTTCATAAAATGTTACTATAATGCTGGACTCAGTTAGTTTTTAATATCTTTATCTTCATAAAGACGTTACTCAAGAGGATATGCTGGGACGACGATCCATATCAGAGAATGCGTTAGGTCTATCAACATTAATTTATTTTCCTACGTTATTATAACTAGTAAAATACGTTTTGCTAGTCAATCATTATTTTATCTTATGGCGAAATATTAAGTAAACTAGTGCAACTAGACAAATTACATTGATTTGATTCCGATCAGTAACCCTAAGTACAATGCCTAAAAAACTATTCAGCAACAGATGAGAAATTGACATCACAAACTGTCTTTTTATGACATTTTGAACTTTTAGTAAGATTTTGTTCTTCTTCATATGTCATTAGTATATTCTGGCTGAGCTTGTTGTGCTGTACAATATTGTTTAACTTTAATCACCTAGTGAAGCTATAAAAGCCATCAGCGGCGAACAGCGAAAGTGTCATTCGAGAAACCATCATTGATATAATGTGTTTCATCATCATCAGCTCATTACAGGACCCTACCGAGGGACACAAGCCTACCCGTAGTACGTGGGTGTATAGGGTTGGTTAGTTTAGTTGTCCACGCAGGTCCAGTGCGGATCGGCCGACTTCACACACAACCTTTGAATCTCTTCGCATGCATGCGCAGGTTTGTCACGATGTTTTTGTTAACCGCAAGAGCGTCGGATAAACGTACATATAGTTTCGAAAATCGAAATACACTAGTGCGTGGCGGATTTGAACCTGCTCCCCCTGGATCAGAAGGCAACAGTCCACACCAATGAGCCACCAAAGCAAATAAATGTGTTCATGAATAGGTAATAATATAAAACTTAATAGAAAAGTTTACGCAAACACAAAATAATTCATATGTCATATTTAAATTTAAATATATTCTTTTACAAACACGTATTTGAAAACCCTGAATTCATTTCTCGGACGTGCCGTCAAAAACAAGACACCGTACGACCAAACATCAATCAATGTGTGCTAGGCCGTATTTATTCGAGACGACCCCCGATCATAATGTTCACAAATCCTAACAGCTCCCGAACAAAAAGGGTTTAGGATAAAAGGATGGTGTCAGCTAACGAAGCACTTAACGAAAGAGATTTTTTCCTCATTTCTGTTTGCACTCTTATACAATGACATGTATGTTAATAAATACGATTGCTATGGCTTCGATATTTACTTACTCGTAAACAATCATTTCATATACTATAACAGAATATTTGGGAGAAACACCAATATATTTAGAAAAAAAAAATCTGAATATTGAACAAAAAAATCTGCAAATGAATGGACACAATTGATGTCGATTCTCGATATTATGTACTTACATAAAGAATTTATTCCAAACTTAGTCGCTAAGCCTAATATTATTTGTATAAATGATTAACGTAGAATAGCTAAAATCTAGAACACGAAATGAATATGTTAGCATACGTTTATAATTTCAACACTAAACAAGCATCCGTGTCAAAGAACTCGCGGTATTATACTTAGAAATATTTATATTAATGAATAATTTACAATTATTAACAACTTAAAATAATGTAACCTCTACTGGTTTATCGAGCCAATATTCTTGGTATTATTATAATTTATTGAATTGCTTGTTGAACGGAATAACTGAACCCTACATATCTCTCTTCTCTTCAACCTATCGCAGTCCACTACTGGACATAGGTCTCCCCCCATATCGCGCCAGATATCCCGGTTCTCCGCTTTTCTCATCCAGCTTTCACTAGCAACCTTTCGCAAGTCGTCGGTCCAGCCGGAGGGCGTCCTACCCCTACATATAATAAAACATAATTAATTTGTTTTACTAATATAACACCCATATAATAATGGATGATTTAGTTTTTATTTAAATCATTACATACTTACACTTGCAATCACTTCTTCGCTCTGCAGCTAATAACGTTAAGAAGTTAATTTATGTTTACGATAAAACATTCGAGATCGAATTAAATGCAACATAGAATTTGCGAGAGATCTTCATGAACAATGAGTGACATTTATTACTCAGGTTCATTATGTGAAGCACTTGTCTTTGACCAAACCGAGTACGTATTCAGGAAGTCGTCTCAGATTTGTCACTTTCTCAAAGGCGTGCTAAATACCAACACAATACGACCGGTGACATTAACATCCATCATGTCAATGACTCAATGTACAAATTATTCGGCGGAGTAACGAGATGCCTACAGATGAACCGTGTATTTTACACATAATGCCCAACTCTCTCTCCCACCGAAATATAACAAAACACTTTGTCGTCTAGCCGTCTTTATAAAACACGCACTAACATTTCTAACGTTATTAACAAACGAAATGGTGCATGCACAGAACAAATTCAAAGAAAACTCATTTTGAAATTTTCGAACGCACGTTGAAGGGAAAAATCTTTACTCTTTCGGTTGTAAAAATGTATAATAGGACAGGCTAAGTAAAGAGATCTTGGAGTTTGGGCGCTTATCCTTTCTGTTAAGACGGAAAATAATGTTTCTGAGGCTTGGAACATCGCCAAAATTTGATTTTAATGACAGTTTATACACGCATATGTCCATTCTCATATCGTTGTAGTTAGTATTGCTTCCACTACGAATAAAATATAATGTTCCACATATATAATGTGACATATTTGTAACTGCATCGTATCTTATTTCCTTTCATTGCTCGAAAATAATTATGACATACAGTTCTAAAACAGTTTGTTCAATCGTAACTGTGTTTCAAGGAAATCATTTTGGTGGGAGCGAGACGGTAAACTAATACTTTGACATGGACACCCGGTGCACGTTTTTTATAGCATAAATATGACAGCGATAAAATTACAACAAATATAGTTGTTACTTGGAAATTACTATTAATTAAAAAGTGAAAAAGAAATACATATTTTAACTTGGTATAAATATAACTGACCTATAATTCATCTGTCAGCTGGAAACGTCGACCGAATATTTATAAATACGGTAGCCGCGTCGGTAATGCGTTCCGACAGACAGTTGCTAAATTTCAATGTGCTCTACTTCGTGGTTGAGGATCGGCTTTCGCAGCGACTGAGTGTAAGCTGCAAAGTCTTGAGAGCGTCGAGTGCTATTCGCTTCATAGAGCTGGCAACAGAGGTCACCATTATTCAATAGAGGCGCTGATAGACAATATTTTGGACCTCACCTTGGAACAGTGGTTTATCTAGTCGACTGGTTGGATCTTTACTGGAAACAGCTCAACTATTGCTACTTAGTGAAACGTGTAAATGTGGTTCACTTAAATTATTGAACTTTTGGTCTTTAAAATACTCTATTTCGATACTATTTTGTAATGTAATGAAAGGCATGAGGTTGGTTAGCAACTGCTTTATTATTAATAGATGCCGGTACATGTACACTTATATAGTTAGAACTACCTACAACATCTTCCCCTTTTTTTAAAAAAATATAATATTTTAAACATAATTGAACAAGTAACAAATTAGGCTTAGTACTGTACACGTTGCGGAACTTGATAACAACCACCGAGTAGCATTGTTTTGCCAGAGAAAAATGACAAAATTCCCAATATATGTATGAGAACATTAATTTTATTTATTACAAAAGTGAGCAGAAATCGAACCGAACAAGTCAACGCTTCAAACACATATATAGGTACTAAACATTTACGCCACTCGGTTATCACAATAAGATTACCTTAATAAATTACTAATATTTAACAATATATATTAAAGTAATAATATAAGAAAAAAAAACTATTTTGCAGCTTTAAGTGCAGCTTTACTTCGTGTCTGAGGAGGAGAATAATCAGTTTTATTTAATTCCAAACAAGGTTCATACTCATCATCTGATGCTGCAGAATAATAATTTACATTAGATTGATCGATCATTTTCTCGTTTCTGTTTGAGGTACCGTACCTTATTAAATGCCGGCGATTACGGCGATAAATGCCAATTTTATTTTTTACTACATAAGATCGTGGTGTTGTCGCCTTGTCTATTATCTTGCCACGAATGCGCTGCTTATTATTTTCCACCATGATAACGTCATCGCCGATATTTAACTCGGGCAGTAGTTTGCAACCTCGATCATAATACATTTTACTTTTATTTTGTTTCTCTAACAATTTATGATATTGTTCTTTATTATCTTTATGAATATTCCGTTTTAATAAATCTGGGTGAACAGGTAATCGACATTTTAATCTACGTCCCATCATTAGCTGCGCAGGAGAATCAACATTTTCCCTTGGTGTGTTCCTATAGCTTAACAAATTTAAGAAAAAATCGGTATTACTTAGTATTGACTTTTTTAATATATTTTTATTGTTTGCACGGCTCTCTCGCTCTTACCATTAGACTGAGCATAATATGGGGACGAAGTTATATGTTGAAACCCCCATTCAACCGAAAATTTTGAAATTACTACTGGTAAATTGAGGCCCGTTATCACTTATAACTATATCAGGTATACCATACCGTGCAAAGTTTTCCTTAAAAGATGTCATAATCGAAAACGATGACATATCTTTTAATTTACTTACTTCAATGAAACCCGAGAAATAATCAACTAAAATTAAATAATTTTTCTTTCCATATTCAAAAATGTCTGCCCCTATTTTACTCCAGGGCGTATTTGGAATAGAAACTGGGATCATTGGTTCTTTGCTTGGTTTGTGTAAATTATCCTGACACATTTTACATTGTCTTACATAATTTTCAATATCTTTTGTAATTCCCGGCCAAAACAAAACTTCACGTGCACGTCTTTTACAACGATCAATCCCTGAGTGCCCGTCGTGAATGAGATTTAACATTATGTTTTTTAGAGAATTTGGTATTAATACCTGTTTATTTTTAAATATTACACCATCTACTGAATAAAGTTCCCCTCGTATCGACCAGAAATATTTTAAATTACCCTGTAAACTACGTTTGTGGTTAGGCCACCCATGATCGATATACACAAGTAATTGTTGTAAATCTTTATCCTTAGCTGTTTCTTTTTAACTAAAGTGAGTTTATTTTGGGACATTGGCACATTACTGATTACCATTTTAAGCTGTTCTAATACAGCTCTGGTAATTTTATGATCATATAAGTCTGGAAGTGGTGCACGCGACAATGTATCCGGAATGAACATTAATTTTCCCGGCTTATAAACTATACTTAAATTATACCCTTGTAATTTTAACATCATGCGCTGTAAGCGTGTTGGGACTGAATCTAATGCTTTTTTAAATATACTTTCCAGTGGTTTATGATCAGACTCAACTATGATTTGATTTCTACCATAAATATATTGATGGAACTTTTCACAAGCAAAAACAATAGCCAAGAGCTCCTTTTCAATCTGAGCATACCTTGTCTGTGCGGGCGTAAGTGTACGTGATGCGTACTCAACTGGGCGGCCGCCCTGCAGCAGTACGGCGCCCAATGCCACGCTCGACGCGTCCACGGATAACACCACTGGTGCCGCCACATCGTACAAAACCAGTACAGGCGCACTGCTAATGAGTTGCTTTAATTTTCCGAACGCATTTTTATGACCCAATTCCCAGTTCCATGTAACATCCTTTTTTAATAATCTTGTTAACGGATAAATATGATCGGAATAATTTGGTATAAATTTTGAAAGATAATTAACCATGCCAATAAATCGTTCCAAACTCTTTCTATCATTTGGTTCAGACATATTACTAATAGCTTTAACCTTTTCTAAATCCACCTGCATACCATCTTTATTAAACTTATGACCAAGATATGTAACCTCTCGTACACATATATGGCACTATCTTTATTGAATTTTAGGTTAATCTCTCGCGCTCTATTAAATAACGCTCTAAGGCGCTTATCATGCTCTTCCAGTGTCCTCCCCCAGCATATAATATCATCTATAAAAGAATCCACCCCTTCAAGTCCCTCAAGTAATTGTTTGACCTTTGCGTGAAATACTTCAGGTGCACAACTAAGTCCAAATGGTAGCCTTAAATATTGATACCGTCCAAACGGCGTATTAAAGGTACAAAGGTCGGCACTTTCGTTATCTAATTTTATAGACCAGAACCCTGAGTTAGCATCTAAAACCGAAAAATATCTAGCTCCATTTAGCTTAGCTGCTATCTCATTAATGGTAGGCAGTTGAAAATGAGCTCGGTGTATAGCTTTATTAAGCGGTCTAGGATCCAAACAAACACGCAATTTACCGTTTTTCTTGGCAACAATCACTAGGGAGTTCACCCATGGTGTAGATGGTGACCTTCCTGATAACGCCTAAGTCAACCTCCTATTTAACTCTAACTGCAACTGATCGCGTAATCCTAACAACTTTTCGCGAGGACATATAACGGGTGGCACATTTTTATTAATTACAATACGAAATTCGCCTGGCAAACAACCTAATCCCAAACATCATTGTTGTCTGAAAGATTCAAGTTATGCATTCGTTTATTAGACCCAGAGTCAAACAAGCTTGAAGTCCAGTACACTTTGACAACAATAGCAGCATAGCAAATTTAAATTGTACTGCTGGTCTTAAAAAACCAATTAAGTAACAAAATGCCCTTTATGGGATAAAATCACCACTATAGGAATTGTATTTTAAATATGTGCTGCTAATATCTCGGATTTATAGCCTAGCTGCAAAAAAACGTTGTAAATAACATTAATATCTGCGCCCGTATCTAATTAAATTTTTCACAATCGTGTTCTCCAATAAGAACTGGTAACCAATCCTCTGACGTGAGCTGATTTTCAGAGAAACATTAAACAACACAGAAATAAAAAGGACTCACAGTCATCCTCGCTGTTTCCTTTGAATCACTTATACCAATCTCGTACATTTTTTTACTATTTTTCTTTAACTTACACATCTAGCAAAATGTCCATGATTTTCCACCACGTACACTGCACAAAAAGAGCGGGACAACTGATTAACCTCTGCACAATGACCACCACACCTAGGACACTGACGAGTTGAAGACGAAGGGGCGACCGCTGGCCGCTGGGCCCCGCGCGCGAGCCGCGGCCCCGCGCCCGCGCCCTCCGCGACCGCACGCGTACACATGACCCGACGCACCGTCTTCACCTCGTTTGTCCAACAAGCGGATTATATCACTTGAATCTCATCTATTGACATATTTTTATGCCATTTCCAATGTCAAAATCCTCAATTCTCAACAGAGCGATCACGAACTATCGTATTTTTTTATACCGCCACAATACATCTCGAATAAGTTCCGTTTAATGTTTTAAATTCACAAGTTTTACTCAATAGCTTCAATGCGGTGACATATTGATTAATTGACTCCCCAGGCTCCTGACATCTGGTAAAAAAAGTGTACCTAGCCAAAGTAATGTTTGGCTTCACTCCAAAATAATCGTCAAACTTCTTGATTAATTTCTTAACGTCATCTTTTCCACCCTCCTGTTCAAATGTAAAGGTTTCGTATACGTCAAACCCCTCAGGCCCGATAAGATTGATAAGCAAACTAGCTTGTACTCCATCTTCCTCCTTGTGCACCCCAGATGCCTTTAGGAAAAGGTTGAATTGCGTCTTCCAACGCTTCCATGCGTCGGCCCGGCCGACGGAGCTGCCTTCCAAACTCAACTCTGGTGGCGGCCTAGCGTGTTCCATAATCCCACCGCTGCCACCATGTAATGTAATGAAAGGCATGAGGTTGGTTAGCAACTGCTTTATTATTAATAGATGCCGGTACATGTACACTTATATAGTTAGAACTACCTACAACAATTTTATATGTAAATACCTCTAAGGTAGGATTCAAAACTCGTCTACAATCTATACTAATATTATAAAATTGAACAAGAAGAAGCTTGTTTTTCAAATCGAACCAGGAACTACAGGTCCGATTCCAAAAATTCATTTAGAGTAAGATAGCTTATTTATCGAGGAAGGATTATCACTACGCTAAAAACAATAGGAGCGAAGCAGCAAGGAAGAATGTTTCAAAATCGGGTGTTTTTTCCTAATGAGAGCTTCCGCTGCGTGCGCTGCGTAAACGGGTAGTTCGCAAAAGTAAAGTATGACAGTATGTTTCCCTATAAAGTTCTAAAAAAAGTCCGCGACAGAATTATATCTATTTTCTAGATTATTAAATTATTATATTATTTTAACCAAAATTATCCTGTACATCATTCAATTCAATGGATATCTTAGGAGATATCGCAGTTTTAACTTAACTATAAAAATGACAGGGTATTAATCGAAGTAGTGGGATAACGATAGAGTTAGCCCAAAGTTACTATTCTACGCGGACGAAGTCGTGCGCAAAAGCTAGTAATCCTAAAAATTACATGTTTCAAAAATTCAATTAAAAAAATAATTACAAAAAATTTACGACTTATTTTTTTTCGTATGATCTCACTATGTATTTAAATATTATCACTATATATTGATTTATTGGCAATTACTTGTATTACCTCTACAATTCTTTACTATGAGTAAATATAATAAAAATGAAATATTATTTTTATAGTTTTGTAAAAGAGGTTTGACAAATATACGTTTGTACGAACTTTTTACACTGATTGATTTAATATTATTTACTTAGTTTATCACAGAAATTGGTAAAACATCTTGTATGCATTCTAAATTCCTATAGTTGTACCACATAATGCTAAGCACAAAATTCAAAGCGCAATTTTCCGAATAAGAATTTAAGTTTCTCAAATAAAGGACTGGATTTTAAACCCATTCTTTGTTCCAACAAATGTCTCTAACACGGGTTGTATATTTTACATATATACATTTTACGGAACGATTTTGCAGAATGCTTTAGAATAATCCTCTAGGTACTTCAGTGTTATTCCCTGAATAGCACTGCGCTGTCTGAATAGTGTAAAATGGTGGCACGCTTAACGTTGGAGATTGAATCGCCAATTTCATATGGCCGTTTTCAATAGGTAGACTAACGACAGTATTGGAACGGGAACGGCCCATCTCAAGCGTTAGTTTAGTTACTACAGAACTCAGGCTTTTAAAATACCCTTAATCCGCCAGTGGAGTCCAAAAATTGAGTGCACTTCCATTTGTGCCTGCTATGGATTTCTCAGCCAAATTTTTGAGTTATACCCCTATGAAGTGAAGACAGTTTATGCTCTTGTATGCTATTCCAGAAAATACATCGGCAAACGGTCCATATTGCTATCCATTTGGCTGCTAAAGTTGCCTCGTATAATACAACGCGGTGACTCATCTCGCGGTATTGTCAACTCGACAATTAGCTCTCATATACAATTTTTGTTTTTTATTGAAGGAAAACTACTTGATTGTGTTTGTTTTCCTACTGAATTATGTTAATTAAAACGTTTCTGGATTTATTGTTTCTTGTAGTACCTCATATTTAGTTAAAGCTTATTTTTTGTAAGTTACTCTACTTGTATGCATGGAATTAAGAGTGAACTGTCAGGAATGCAAAATACAACCAAATGGTGAATTTTGGTCCTAATATTCCCTTTTGAACTTTTTCTAACTGAAATATAAATAACTATTCCATTTTAATGATGGATAGATTCTTTTCCGCTCATAAATATTAACAACGACGTGGCAACACGCCAAGTAACTTATATTGAGCTCTTGAACTTCGTTCAATTCAAATCTGTAGTCTCGGAAGTATAATCCGTAAATAAAGACAATAGTCTTGAAACTCAGCAATCCGAGATAAATGCAATCATTCTACTTGCAAGAAATAAAGCAAACAGATGCGAATCCAAGAATAAGAATCTCACAGTTTCTGACCAAATTCATGGATAGAATGCGTCATTGAATAGTGCGGCAGTAGTTTTATAAGCTACATATGTATATTCGTGATACGCAAGCCTGCGTAATTGCATATCTAGGCGTTTGTGACATCGTTCCTCGTCTTTATAGGGCAATTGGTGTTGGTTATCTGGCATTGATATTGCATTTAGTTAATTCATGCTCCCATCTTCATTTGAATAAATACATGCCAGCTGCACTGACCTCCTGTAACCATTTTGTTGTTAGACTTTTCTCTTCTTACAAGTTGATCTATTAACATAACACGTCTATTATTTCAAGACTTGACTAAGGCATGATCCTTAATATAGCTAAGTTCCGCATTTGAAACATTTGTTTGGGTTTTAATTAAATTGGTTCTTAATTTTGATACTACAACCTCAATGTACAACGGCAACGTACATAATAAGATACTGCAACCTAAGCGTGTGTCGTTGCCCAAGTTAAATTGTCGAGGAGAAAATGATGTTTGAATATTTCATAAAGTAACGCGGTAGGAGATAGCTCGCTATGTAAATTTTGGGACAAGTGATGTTAGTTCTCGATTTGCCGGCACCCAGTCAAGCGTTACCCTGCACACCACCGGCCGACGCGTACGATGCGCTATATCACTCGGAACATTCATAAGCAACGGACTTTAGGTCAAATTGTCTAAAGCTGTATATCCTTTGAGAAGTTCGCAAGCATTTCCAAATCACTAGAAGCCACATGCAGATGCTACAGGTGCATCGACTGAAATTGCTCAATTCACAATCCTACTAAAGAACAAATGTACGGTTATTGTGTTGTGAGTGGAAATCGCATTTCTAGAAAGTTCCTGAAAATGAGAAAGAAGGGTACGAGTGGAAATATAAATTATAAACTTCTGATGGCAGTCTAGACCTTTGAAAATTGAGGACCACTAAAAAAAACGTAATATATTTTTGTGGAAATAAGTAAACAATAATATTGCTTTGAGAGTTGAGAGTGAACAAAATCATTATGCTTAAGAAAATAACGCTTTGTTTAGAAACTTACACATTCATAAGTTGCGATATTATTAGGTAAAATTCCATACGTAATTTTTCGTTTAAAATCCTCAGTTAACTTTCGTTTTATAACTCCGTAGTAGATATTATAATTTGTCCTAAACTCAACATAATCCTCTTCTTATCCATCTCTGAACCATAAAAATATGGTTCCTAGTCTCAGTTGCACTACAAAAACCATGCACTACACAAACCATGTCTCTTAATTCCTCCCTGTTCCTTTTTGTCGAAATCAAACATGAACTTAGTGTTAAAATATTTAATTTTGATAAGAGACCTACTTATCGTCCGACATCCTGATTTTTTACTCGCTTAGATTGTGTCGTCTTAAATCAACATGACAGTTTTATCTGTGCCTCGGAGAAAACGTTTACATTATCAGAGTTACTGAACGCTCCTAAACTTAAAAGTGGGGTATAATAGTAAATAGATGATGAAATCGTATCGTGGCAAAATAAGATTAGATAGATATTCGCCAAAAGGTGTTGGGAAAAAATCACGCGTTTTTTTTATATAAAATTTGCGTTTGTGTGTTGTGTGAACATGTGGTATGATCATATATACTGTAGTTCAAAAGAAAAATCGAATTTGGTACAACTTTTTATCATCTAATTTAATTATTTTTTTATAAAAATACTTCGATATTAAAATATTTCGATTGACCACACCGGAGGCATTATTAAAGAAGACTATTGAACATAAGTAGGTATTTCATGCAATGAGCAATTCCATCCAACCGTTATAATGAAGAGGCCGCCGTGGACTGTACAGGTACTATGTTAATCGCAGCACTTGATGTTTGAAATTTTGAAGTAAAATTTTGTGTTGCATTCAGAGGGATGTCTTAATTACACATACATTATGCTATGGGAAACTCTACCTACTTATTATTTGAAATTGAGAACGATCACTAAATACATCTTTATATATAAAAAATACTTGTCAAGACTGATCCGCGATATAATTCTACTGATTCAATTAATCAAAAGCAACTGTATTTCTTAAGTAATTTCATAATTTGTAAAATAGAATTCAAGATTTTGCATTTTATAGCATATTTTATAGAACTTTTGACAAGTTCAAACATACCATTGCATACCATAAAAAAATTGGCGGTACGAGGTTCGGGTCAGCTAGTTGAGTGAATATATTCATGGCACTGTCCAGACTCGTATATTTCATAGAAAGTTTTCTTCGTCATTTAAAGATCTTGCTTTTTAGGTCATCAGTGCATCTTGGCTGAGATTACCACATTTTCCCTTTTGCGATCGTCTCCGCAGAACTAATCGATCGTTCGAGACTCGGCTGACTTCAGTGGCCGCCCCTGTCACTTCAACTACTTTTTTCTTTTAATCCGCCTGCGATATCTGAACCTCAATCAAAAAGAGATCGCTCAAAGCTATTGCATCTTTTTATGATTTAAATTAGCAAGGAAAGAGTTTTTGCACCTTATCAATTTGGTAGATTTTGGTCACAATTTGGTTATTTTAAAGTATTGGAATCTAGTTATTGGCAAAACTTTTATTAATCCAATCCAGTAATTGTAACAAATTTTGCTTATATACTTTCAAAGCTCACTTGAAATAAACCGAAAACATTTATTTTCCCAATAAAATATTTTTAAGTTTGCATGTATGTCATTATAAAATATTTTTATATCCGTGGCATCTCAGAGACGACAATCGCTTCCGCGGGCTGAAGATGATTGATGTCCGTTATTTACTAAGTATAAACCAAAATAATAAATAATTGACTACTTAAATAACTATAGTCCCATGTCAAGACGATGTTTTTAACATTGCAGGAACTGACATAATGATCACTTACTATTTGGATCTCCTTTGACGGTATTTTTTCCTACGGTTATGAAAAGAACTTATGAGGCACAGATGTCTGACAAACCCACTTTTACAAAGATTCATAATGCTCATTTAATTTTGAGAACAATGTGTAATATAATGCCAAAGAATTATAATATGAAACTTTTCCTTATACAATTACTACTCGTTAGACAACTCAAGTATTATATACATAAAAGTAAAATAACTTTACATAATAACTTCATCCAATCCTCGTCACTGTATTATAATATTTTCTAACCATTGAATGAATTTGTACTTGTTTATTACAATAGGATATTTTATCTTAATGCGCCACTATAATATCTATGGGACCAGTGTTGTACACCGTCATTTTGATGATACAATGACTCATCACAAATACAACATGTAAAATAGTACTGTCAGCAAGAAATAATGTATCACTTACATTATTTTCGGCTTATTATAAATAAAAATATGTGTAGCCCTGTTGTAAAAAATGTGAATATAACTTATTATTTGTATATTTATGAGCAAATCTATATAATGTATAATATCCTGAGAACTATCTGGCATATTACGTTTTGTCCGAAAAGATTTTTTATTGTTCAAAATACCACTCGAAAGATTTATTGATTTATTTACAATCTTGCCCTTTCCTTTTTAATGTTTTTGTTTTGAAAAAGATTGAATAAAATCGATCGGAGCAAAAAGATCACCTTAATTACACCTAATGTCTGTTCATTTTTATTGTGTGTGCAATAAAGGAAATATATAGTATTCTGATTTTAATCAACTTCTGTGGTCAACTAAGACTTTTTAATTAAGAACTTGGACTTAAAAAACTGGAGGATTTTGGTATATGTAAATAACATTATAATAACACTGCCTTACATCTTAATCGTAGTTAATATTAAAGATTCAACTATTTGAGCTCGACTAGCAAAAATAACATAACTTCTCTCCCTTGGACGATATTTATTGTAATCTCTCGATCCGAATTTTGCCCTCTTAATAATGGAGACATGAAAGCTAATTCATTCGTTTGTTTTTGAAAGGACTGACTGACGTTGCCCCTAGAAATTAAATACTATTTTACTGTATTAAGTATTTACATTTATCCTATGAATAAATAGATGTGTTTTATTTATAGTACCTATTTGGTTACTAAAATCGATACGATACGAATTCAATAATGTATTTAAGAATTACAACTGATTAGACTTAAGCCAACGAATATAAATAGTATTTGTAAAAACGTTTCTCCTAAACATACACATGTTATCAAACACCTAACAATATTTGTACTTTCAGAACCGCTTTTTAGTAGATTTTCATACCTTAATATATTAGAATGTTCAATTCTATAAACTGCTGACATTATTTTGTCTGCCGATTCGAAGACGTATGGAAGATCGTTACCTTACCTCAAAATAAATATTGCAAACACAAAACCACTTCTGCTGTCCGTACCAGGATACCCGAGTTAAACGCAGTTATCCTGCGTCAGAAGTATGTCAAGTCACAGTTTTACTAATTTAGTTATTACTGGTACATGTCTTAGATGACAGTCACGCCGGTATGAACTGATCCCGACTGCATCTCCTAAGAACATGCGTAGCTCTTAATGATTGCCGACAACTCGCATCCGGGTTAAAATCTGTATCCTCACTCACTGAATTCATGAGTAATGGTGTCAATGACATTGCTACTAGTAATATAAATTTGAGCATAACTGTAACTGCCATTTCCTATTAACTACTAAAGACGGTCTATTTCAAAAAGTTTCTTCCGTGTATAATGATGTGTTTATAATTATATATTTTTTAAAGTTTGTTATAACAGTTTCGAAATGAAAAGTCCTGCCAAAACTAATATTAAATCATTTACTTAGCTGAAATAAAAGTATACTTATTTTTTGTTAAAAATAATTTTGCCATGTGTTGGCAGATTAGCATACAATTTGTCACCAACTCTACACTTTCTAAAATTGTAACCAACACCTAGCTTTCCTTTAAAAATTACCAATGTACACTATACTGTGTTCGTTATTTGCGTTGTATTATTATATGCACACGCACACACACAGATCACGGGCAAATTCTGTCTAGCATTATTTAATTAAACACTTGTAAATAATAGACTTATTCGTCATGTCGCTCGCGAGAAACTCGCTCCCTCGAGCCAATTGGCACTTTTCAATAATACCTATTTTTTTGTTGTCAACTGGCTCGTCTATATAAAGTACCTACAGTCTAATAAAAACAGGTTGAAACCAAAATCTTAAAATAATTATTTATTGACCCATTAGTGTACGTCATGGTTTGAGCTAGAAAGTAATAGGACTTCATACATAACCAAGAGGTTCCACTATTTTAAATATTTATAGCTGCTTGCTGTTATGTGAATTTTTTAGTATGTTTATAATAACTTTTATCCGTTTTGGATATAATTATAATTGTTACGGTGAGTGGGGGATACCCAACACAAGTTGTTTTTACTTAAAATAAATCCCCAATCGTAATATGGGTGTGACGACCCATTTGGTGTTGCGGTTGAGAGGTCGGCTGCAATACCAAGGGTTCCGGGTTCGATCCCCGGGCAGTACAAACATTTGTGTGCATGAACATGTCTGTTTGTAATGGTCTGGGTGTTTTCTATGTATGATATGTATGTATTTACGAAAAAAAAAATATTTAAGTATTTATCCGTTGTTTAGTACCCATAATACAGGCTTCACGCTTAACTGGGGCTAGATGGCGCTGTGTGAATGTCATTGGATATTTATATTTATTTGTTTATAATATAGTAAGTAAGACATCGATCTGGGGGGTGCGAATCAAATCAACAGAAAGCAACAGTCCACACCAATGAGCCATCGACGCTCTCAGTGCGGATAGGTGGGTGTTAATTACTACCATCCTTAATATCCGGAACCGACGACGTCACCTTCCAAGTGCCTACCGAAGCACGAAATAATCTTTTTTTTACGAGGTGATTCAGCCTGCAATGTCCTAACCTAATAGGAAACATCGCACAAAGTGAATTTCAATATGTGGTCTGCCCGCGGGATTCGAACCCACGCCCGGATCACGCAGTGATCGAACCACCACTGAACGCACAGAACACGGAGGCAGATAAGTAAAGTATTACGATATTATTTCAATAATAATATAACTTTAACACATGTTTCATGTACGTGTCTATGATACAAAGCGTCGATGAATTATTTGATAAAACAGAAAGTCAACACTCCAATTTGGCAAGATCGTTAAAAATATTAACGTCAAAACTCACGTTTGGTTAAAAAAGAATAAACGTAGCTCACAAAAGTTATTAAGGAAGCAAAAGTTGTTACTAAGAGTCGTTCTAGCAGAACTAACTAATTAATACGTCAGACCAAAACGTATCAGTTTTTACATGTTTAAACTTAAAACAATAGCCTATTACGGGTAGGCCCAAACATGTGTTGGCCGGCGCGCCATCAAAAATGAATGTTGAACGTCATTAGACAATAGCCAGTGAACAATACTCACGTAAAAGACATTTTAATAGTGGCCTTACGTGAAACAAATTGACGATCGTGTTTGCTTGAAAAGAAATAAACCGGGCGATTAGCGCCGCACTCTAGACTGTGTGTATGACATGTTGTATTTATAAATCTATTCTATGATTAAAATCTATGCTATGATTAAAGTCTATTCTGTGATGTTGCACTTTTCAAGCTCCTTCTCAAATAATAAATTGGATTTAGATTAAAACTTATATTTATAGTTATGATTGAAGTCCATATTATTATAATATCATATGATTTATATTACATATTCGTTACCAAAATCAGACAATATGTTAGTTTGAAATATAAATGAACGAATACACAGTACATAGTAGCCAAGCAGAGGTTGCAAGCTGATCGTAAAATTGGTCACATTATGGAAAGCCTAAACAGACTAGATCGCCGGGTGTAACGAACATCGTTCCGTAAATTGCCCAATTGCCATTAGACGCATCATGTGGCCTGAAATACAAGGCATATTAGTAATTATCCCTATAACAAATGGTACGTAACCATATTCTAGCGTTAGCAATCCTACTCATAATAAATTGCAACCGGACGTCCTATATGGCAATATATGTGAGATTCCTTTGCGCTCGCCTTTTGGCCCTTAAAGCTGTAAAGGTCATCTGCAGCCAACAGAAATTGTAAGTTATGAAAAAAGAGGAGTGTACCTTTTAACATGTGTATCTGTGGAAAAAGATATACGCTCACCAAAGCATAGACGACCTTGATATCTTCATGGAGAACTAACCTGTGAAGAAAAAGACATTATAAGGGTAAAACATAATATAATTTGAAGCTCTGTTTTGGAAGCTAATTTAAAAGCAAAACATAAAAGTCATAAGTTTAAATTTTAAAGATATATGAATAAAAATAGGCCCAGCGGTATTTATTTAATTTGCATTTACTTTTCTCCCATATCTATTGTCTGACAAAATCTAATTTAGAAAAAGTATTTGTACTTAAAATCATACTGTCTGCCGTTGGGTATCGTTAGCTTGTTTCGTTGTTATTTTATGAAGGTAAGACTGCCAACAGGATTTGGTGTAAGGGTCTCCATAACATTTACATTTTAACGGAGTTTACAAGTTATGTTGTCAAAGATTAACAGTAAATTGCTGCCAGTTTACAGGCAACACTAAAAATCTAAATCCTGTTAACGTAGACGTACCAACACCAAATGAAAACCTAATACTTAGCTTATTCATTTTTAAAATGAAGGATTTTTCTACTTAGGAGTATGTTGATAACCATACTCATGAAATAACTCGAGCTAACTTTGATTTCTATCAAATGTAAAATCAAAAAAATTAGGGGCCAAACCATCGCATATAATTTTTTAGTTAGCATGTATGCATTTTATAAATTCTCCGGATAATGTTTTTTTAAACTGCAAACTAAGCTTTATTAGATCAACTCCTTTTTATTTTTTCTTTTATTGGGAACATATTCTTATAATGCTCCTAAAGACTTACTGGTTTGGTATAATTGGTTGGGTTTAATAATTAATTAAGAAGCTATCGAGTAATGATTAATTACAACATGTAGCTATAATTTCATGAAACGAGCATTTTTAAGTTCTGTAATTTTATATGCCTTGTTTTCAAATCAACATAGATGATGACTGACTGTTAAGATTATTTAATACATGGCATTAAATAAATATAACACATATGTGAAACATGTGTCACATGTGCTTACCTTTCAACCCAACAAATATTTTTGAAACCACACAATGAGGATCCGAAAAAACTAGTCCCGAAATGTAACGACAAAAAGCTAATGGTATTAGTAACTGAGCCGTATATTTAATTTGAGGCGCTGCAAAACTGTAGCGTTGCTCATATAAATCCTTTCATAAAGTGTGAGGCGAGTAAGTGAGTAACATATACTGCGCAAACTTATCGCAAGTTGCAACGGCAGCCAGGGCTGTACATTCATATACTCCATTGAGACTAGTTATTTTGCGATTACATATAATACTTTTATTCGATATACGAGTAGGTACGTATAGGTAAGATATTTGATTTCAGGTAACTACTGTTAACAATAAAACATGAACTATCTCTTGGTCATAATCTGTTCAGGACCTGCTCCTGCTCTTAAAAGTTCTATAAATGCAATGCAGTTTTGTAAACACATATTTATATCCTAATCCTGAAAGTAAAAAAAATCCAGTAGCCTGAATTTGGATGGTAATGCCTCAATATATTAAATATATGTATTGTCAACCCTGGCGGTTGCGCAAAGCATTTTGTTACACATAATCGGATTATGGGTGGATGTCGTCTGGTGTAGTGCTCGTCTTGCACAGGAGTCACACATATACGACTAGTCCCTTTGAATTTAAATACGTCCTTCAGTTCCATTTATAGAATTGAATACAGTTAGATAGCCACATGAGTATCAAAAGGTTTTGTAAACTAACAACTTATTACTTTGAATACTTAAAAATCAAATTTAATACCAATAACTTTTTATAGATTATGCATAAGAACGCTATGTAGTCGAAATGCTGCGGGCCCAAACTCGCAGACTTCCATTACACGGATCAGTTGGCTTGCGCTCAGGTTGACTGCCTAAAGCCCTTCCCGAACCTCTGACTATTACCTCAATATCTCCTTGCATCCACACATTACCGACGTCTATTACTAATACAAATTCAAATAGTAATTTCCACATTTACAAATTCGACAATTTTAGCAGGCAACGTTGATATTATGAAAATTGCAAGATTGAAAATAAAGTGCAGTAAACACTAAAATACACCACAGTACATTAACAACAATAGAGTAAAATAAACGTGCTCTTAACGTAATCATGCATAGCGTGACATCGACCGTTAGGCGTCTATCTATTATAAAGCGTTCTACGGTCGCAAGCTTCTATTCTACAGAATGAGATGTGCTCCCGGTGGTTCTCGGGAAAGATCTATTTATGCGTGATGTTCCGCACAGATCTGATCGTGTCATACTGTGTCACCAGGGTATGGGCGGTACAATCGACAAATATTTCTCTCCGGAATCACGACGGGCAGACTGTGTATAAATGGAGTGCCTCACTTACCAAACTTCGGAAGATGGCAACTAAGGTGCTCCACCACAATTACCGCTTGCGTAACCCTGGGAAAAATATTTTCTCCGTGAATCTAACGTGTAAGTAATTCTTATAACAGTGATTTCTCTTAAATATAGGGTATCGAGTCTCAACAATAATTACTCCGTGAATCATTGCATGGGGTGTTAACTTATAAACTAACATGCTGATTATTTACTTTACTATAATTACTCAGTGAAGATTTAGGAGTTGTTTACACTAGATAGTTCTAGATAGGTTTTGAATTT